>VKOC01008245.1:0-28062 GCA_009364415.1 Spea multiplicata | reverse complement strand
CCCTGTGCTATACACACACTCACACACCCCTGTAGTATACACACTCACACACACCCCTGTGGTATACACTCACTCACCCCTGTGGTATACACACACTCACACACCCCTGTGGTATACACACACTCACACACCCCTTGTGGTACACACTACCCTGTGGTATACACACATCACAAAACAGCTGTGGAATACCATCACACACCCCTGTGTATACACTACTCACACACCTGCAGTTATACACACTCACCAACCCTGCGGTATACATCAACTCACACCTGTGTATACCACTCACCCATGGATACACTCTCACACACCCCTGTGGTATACATCACACACCCTGTGGTATACATTCACCACACACCCTGTGTATTACACACACTCAACAACCTGTGGATCACACACACACACCCTGTGATATACACAACACACACCCCGTGTATACACACACTCCTCCCTGTGCATTTACCACAAACCCCTGTGGTTACACACTCACCCTGTGGTATACACTCACACACCTTTGTGGTATACACTCACACATCCCTGTGGTATACACTCACTCACACACCCCTGTGGTATACACTCACTCACACATCCCTGTGGTATACACTCACACACCCCAGTGGTATACACTCACACTCACACACCTTTGTGGTATACACTCACACATCCCTGTGGTATACACTCACTCACACACCGCTGTGGTATACACTCACTCACACACCCCTGTGGTATACACACTCACAATTCCCGTGGTATACACCACCACACCCAGTGGTATATACTCACCACACACCCATGCGTATACACACTCACTCACACCCCTGTGGTATACACACCACATCCCTGTGGTATACACTCACCAATACCGTGGTATACACACTACACACCCCAGTGGTACACTCACTCACACACCCATGCAGTATACACACTCACCACACCCCTGTGGTATACATCACTTACACCCCTGTGGTACACACACTCACACATCTCTGTGGTATACACACACCACACACCCCAGTGGTATACACACACTACACACCCCAGTGGTATACACACCACACATACCCCTGTAGTTACACCACACATACCTGTGGTACACACACTCACACCCCCGTGGTATACACCACACCCCCGTGGTATACACACACTCAATACCCCTGTGGTATACACACACTCACACACAATTCCCGTGGTATACACACTTCACCACAATTTCGTGGTACACACACATCACCACACACCCTGTGGTATACATCACTCACACACCCCTGTGGTACACACATCACACACCCCTGTGGTATACACTCACTCACACACCCCTGTGGTATACACTCACTCACACAAGCTCCCCGGTGACTCGCTGGCCGGCTGCCCGGGAGGCGGAGTCTCTGCTGCTCACAGTGTTGCTCCCGGTCCCCGCAGGCAGCAGACACAACCCGGGACCTCCTGCTCTGCCCGGACCCTGCCCCGAGTTCTGCATGCAGCTCTGAAGATGCGAGCGGCCCCGGTCTCCGGCCTCTTGGCCCCCGTGGCTCTCCTCGTTCTCTTGTGGCCCTCAGAGCGTTTGTCCGAAGCTTGCAGCTGTTCCCCCGTTCACCCCCAGCAGGCCTTCTGCAACGCGGACATAGGTGAGGCCGGTGGGAAGGGGAGATAGTTCGGGGTGTAGGGGAGCACACTTTGGGGTGATGGAGAAAGTTGGGTGCAGTGGATGTAAAGGTTGGTGGGTGCTGGTGGACTGGAGACAATGGACTTTGGGAGCAGATGGGAGCTGGAGATTGGGTGCTGATGGACAGGATGATGGAGCTGATGGGTGCAGGGGATTGGGTGCTGATGGGTGCAGGGATTAAAAGGATGGGTGCAGATTAAAATAGATGGACAGATGATGAGCTGATGCTGATGCCGGTGCTGGGGATTAAAAGGATGGACAGGTGATGGATCTGATGGGTTCAGGGATTAAAAGCGATGGACAGGGTGATGGATCTGATGGGTGCTGGGATTGGGTGCGATGGACAGGTGATGATCTGATGGGTTCAGGGATTAAAGGATGACAGGTGATGGATCTACGGGTTCAGGGATTAAAAGGATGGACAGGGTGATGGATCTGATGGGTGCTGGGGATTGGGTGCTGATGGACAGGGTGATGGATCTGATGGGTTCAGGGGATTGGGTGCTGATGGACAGGGTGATGGAGCTGATAGCTGAAGGGTTTGGGTGCTGATGGACAGGATGATGGAGCTGAGGATTGGGTGCTGATGGACAGGATGATGAAGCTGAGGTGCTGATGGGACCTGGGGATTGGGTGCTGATGCACTAAAGATGATGGGTTTTGGGTGGTGGTAGAAGCTGAGAATTGGGTGCTAATGGACAGGAGATGACAGAGTTTGGGTGCTCATGAGATCTGGTACTCATGCAGCCTGGTATTGCTGGGTGCATCTGGGAAGCTGGGTGCTCATGTGCTCTGGCACTGGGTGCTTATAGAGCAGATTAATGTGTTTCCCTGGGGCAGATGATTGGGGTATTGGGTGCTACTTTGTAGCTTATGATGGAGCTTGTTGATGAATTGGAAGAACAAATGATAGAATTGGGTGCTGATGGGAGCAGGATGCCGGGTGCTGTCCCCTCATAGGCAACCTCTGTGACTTCAACTCCCATTACCTTCTTCCAGGGAATTCTGGGACTGGTAACTACTAGAAACCCAGTTCTAACAAAGCATATATCTGGCTGAGGGTGTTGAGAGCACTAACCACCTTTGCCAGCAGCTCATGAAGTTCACACCAAGGTCTAGCTTTCCAGCCCGTGCGAATCTTCCCAAAAGGCCATTGGAGTTGGTTTTCATCAATTATTTAGCTAGCATTAACCCACTAGGTACCAGGGCTATGCAGTTCAGCGCTCAAGTTGTAAGCAGCCAGGCATGTATTTAAAGGTACAGTGCGCAGAAGTCATATTTTCCAGGGTCTTTGTTTTGACTTTGTATTTTAGGCAAATATCTGGCATGTCTGTGGTCGCAAAAAGTACCGGAAAACCTACGAGAACACCCTATTTTTGGTTCCTCCCACATCCTGACCTGGCTCTAAGCACCCCTTCCCATTCTGCCAGGGCCCTGCGGCCGTTCCTCTGCTAGGCAGTCCCTTATGCTGTTCTATATTTAATAGGGAAGCAAAAGTGAAATGTGGCCAGTATGCGTTGGCTTCTAAGGCAGATTAATGTCGATAGGGGAGAAATAACAGTATATTTATTCTGCCACTCTACACCCATGTGTGTTTGGGTAAGTGGTATATAACTGGAACAGCCTCCCAGCAGAAGTGGTAGAGTACAGGGAATTTAAACATGCATGGGGTAGGCATATGGCTCTGAATATAAGACGGACTGATTAAGGTCTGAGTTTTTAAATCAGGAAAAGTGGCAGATTAGACGGGTTGAATGGTTCTGTATATATATATATATATATATATATATATATATATATATATATACATATATATACATACACACACACACATATATATATATATATATATAATCGTATGCGGTTTTTGCAAGCTCTATTGTAGAGCGCTGTTTATCAGTGCACACTATCTGAATTATTAATTGATTTATATAGCGCCATCATATGCCACAGTGCTGTACAACGGGTAAACAGGTATCACAATTTGGAAAACAAACGGCCCTTTCACCAAAACATTTTTTTTTAAATGCATAAAATAAGTGGATTATTTTAATTCGTATTTTAAGCCTGAAGTTAATCGTAAAACCTCTGAAACCCAAACGTTATTTGTAAGTGAATTTGGTAAAAGGTCATGGTTGACAGGGGAGGAAAAGTGGGAGAAGAGACGGCGTAGAAAACGACAGCGAGGTTCTAGTCTCTGTTAAAGGGACGTCGGTGATGAAGCTGTCTGGAACAGTTTGTATGTCTGTTCATCCGCATGATCGTACATTGCGTGGTTATTCATCCGTGTGATCATGCATTGCATGGTTAGTCATCCATATGATCATGTATTACCTGGTTTGGATTTTTAGTATTAGGGACATATCCTCCGAAGCATATGTTGGACTACTAATCCCACAATGCACAGCCAAACCAAAAACCCCTTCGTCTCTCTCTTTCCTCCCCTGATGCCCCTCTTTTCCAGGAGCTCAGAATGTTTGCTGGGTATGAGGGTATCAGAGGGTTCTACAGCCCTTAAAGTAACAATAATGTCTACATCTAAACTGTGTTTATAAATTAATAAACAAATACATTCTTCTAAATGCCTTATTTGGTAAAATACATATCTATCAATAGGGCATAGGGTCACATAAAAGCGTCGATAAAGCCTCGGTTCCTCGCTATATCTCTAGCCACATCCCTACAACCTTATTATCTTTTTTGGTCATCTTCGGTCACGGAAAGAATGCTTAGTTGAAGAACATTAGGGATCCGGTTGTTTGGAAGCTAGTGCCCACAAAAGGACAGATAAGACCTTATAAGAAGCAATTGTGGGGCAGAATTATAGATATGGTACAATCACCATAGAAACCGTGGTACACCTACAATCACCAATATATATAATGCCACGCTAAGGTAAGCAGGATAGCAAAACCTTAGGTGGTCTGGATCCTGGGATCAGCGGTGGCCCCAGCCATCCCATGACGTTGAAGGTCTGCCAGTCAGCCTTGGTATGTTAAATCATATGGGGTACCTTTTATTACACCGTTCGCTCTCTCTGTACTAGGGGTTAGGGCATATTGAGACCTTCTCTACAGCTTGTCTTCCATAGTTGTTCCGAGTATCAGTAGATGCCTTCATCTTGTTAAGTATTCATTTGATATAAAATGGAACGATGGATCTGGCTTAGATGAAGCACTCTGTGAGTCACTAAGTACCAAAATAACTCAGAATAACTGTGTTTGGGAGGTTGAGTAATGAATGTATGATTTATGATGAGCTGATTATGCAAGCTTTGTGTGTGTTGAGCCCATCTGTGTGTTTGTTGAGGGATTTGAGATCTTTTGTGATATAGTTGTCAGTGCGTGATGGATATGTTTGTGTCGGGCTGCTGCCGAAAGCTACGGTTTGGGGAATTCTGGTGCGGATAGCCCACACCTAGGGAATTTCTAAGGGAGCTGGCCCTGAGACCTTTCATGGTCCATCACAATGATTATATCTTAGTAGCTCAAAATGCTTGGTTCGTATCACAACCCTTCGACTCGTAAAGGGTTAAAGCGATTCTGGGTGAAGTCACTCTAATCACTATAATTGGGGTGCTTAGATATCATTACATCATCTTAGAATATGAAATGGGCAGCTCCAGACTGTGTGACCCAGAGAACTTGCCCGTTGACCCTGAGATTGGGGTATAAATCCAGATAGCTTCCACTTGTGACCATACATTCCACGGGTGCCATTGATTTGGATTGAATGGCTGGGTGGGCTTTGGCTACCCTCCTTTGGATCTCCCCCGTCTCCACCGTTCTACAGAGGCTGCCCATCGTTCCCCTCACCCTCTGTATGATGCTTCTGTGTTTGTGGCCTGATGGGGAAATATATTTCTCAGGAAGTCTGCAGACCACACTGTGGCCGGAAGGGAGACAGGGCTCCTGCTGTCCATCAGCACTGGCTCAGATACAACTCATACCAAGATGCACACCTCCCCCCACCTCACCTACCTTCATCCTCTGCCCTCGGACACCCACCCACTTGGGGCAACCCCGCGCCTCTTCTTTACTAATAGTTAGGTAGTAAGTTAGCTTTAGGTTAAAGCACCCAAAGCCTCTTTTCTCTTTGTTAACACCATCTTCTGTTTCCTCCCACTCCTCGCTCGCGGGGAGCCTTTTTTTGTTCTTCTTTCTTCGGTTAGGAGAGGCCGATGTGCACATGTTTTCATTTACAACGCTAGGATCCAGTTTCTTGTCTTGTGACAGCCCCGACCAGGTGATGCGCGCTCTTTTCTTTTGTACTAATATGGTCAAAGGCTTTTTTGCCTTGCGTTTATTAGCACAGAGATGTTTTTCTCACAGTGGGGTTAGCTGCCTCCCTCCTTCCTGCTAGCCCTTTCTCCTGCCCCGTCTCCTTTTTATTTCATCCTAAAAGCCACATTTCTTTTGTACCGTGAATTGGTACCGCCTGCTTCTGCAAAGAGTCCAATTTCTTTGGCACGAGAAATGTGCTCCAGTGCATGTGACCTGCTAACGGGGGCAAGAGGGAAGCAGAGTGGCAGGTGGGGCAGGACAAATTCATTTAGTCTGATTGAAGTCCAATTTTTTAGGTTTCTTCTCCACTTTTTACTACTCGCTTTCTACTTATTGTTTTTGAGCAGACTGTTCTCCACCATTACTTCTCTCCTCTCCTGCCCTGTGTTACTCCCTCCTCCTGTTTTTTAGCGTTTCCTTTCAGTCTTTCTTGTGCTGTTTTTCGCTGTCCTCCATCGCGCGTCCACACGAGCTCTCTTGGCTGCGCTGCTTTGCTTTTGGCTTGGAAAGTGCAGAGTAGCAATTCCCTCCACAAAGACACCCTCTGTTCCCAACAAATCCTCTCACAATTTGGATGCATTTTTGTCGAGTGATTCAGCAGCACATGAGAGGAAAAAAGCACTGGATCTCGCTATTACCCACGGCCAGTGTTTTGACCCCTTGTCACCCGTTTCTGGTCCAGAAGCTGCTCCTACTCTCCATCCTCATCATCCAAACCCAACATATGACACTCGAGACAACTTTTCCAGGCTCTGGTGGACAGAGCTCACGTGAAAGCGTGTCAGTCTCAAAATAGACCCCCAACCCCCCATCTGCTGTGGTTTGTGAAAGCAGTTCTGTGGCTCCATTCATGAAGTCATGTGTTTAGACTCGGTCATGTTACATGCATTATTCTGACACGCGTAGGATTAACTAGAAAGGAACTGCCAACCACCTCTCTTGCAAGGGGAAGTCCTTTTTTTTGCTGGCCGCATCTCATCCAACTCTTCTATAAATAATTATCTATCTCAAATAACTTAGTAAGGCTGTATCACACATATGGGTTGTCGTATATTGCATGTATTATTTTTTTCCCCCATCGGACAGTCAAAGATGCCCATCTGAATCTGTTCTGTTTCCATTTAGTGATCCGAGCCAAGGCTATCGCAGGTAAAGAGGTGAACAGTGGAAATGATGTCTACGGGAATCCAATTAAAAGGATCCAATATGAGATCAAACAGCTCAAGGTATGGAAATATACCTGCGATATCTGCATTTTGTTGAGTTGAATTATCTTGCTCCTTCCCCGTCTCTTATTACTGTAAGCGTTTAGGTATCACTCGTGATTAATAAGGTTTTGGTGAAGCTACTGGAGCGCCCTTGGCCAGTTGGACTGTCCGATTATTTAGCTGGCACATAATTTACTTGTTGTCCCGGTTGCTTTGGGTAATTTAGCCATAGACATTCTGCACATATCTCTTAAGGAATGGGGTTCAATGTAAAGGCTAATGGATGAAGAAGGTTTAGAACTTCCCAGTTTCTGAGCAATTTAGGTATGATCGTCACCTGGATTAAAAATGTTTGGCATACCTTGGAATGCATGTCTTTTTTAACTTCTCTATCAATGTTACTATTGCATCTAATAAAGATGATTTATGGTTGTGTGAATTAAGATTTGATTGTATCAGGTAACATCCTCCTCTAGGTATCATAGCCAAATAAAACCACAGTGACTTGAAGTGGCAGACTAAGTTTAGCTCATGTCTTTTTCCTTGTTTCAGATATTTCCATACTGTTGCAGATTAAAAAGCTCTTTAAACTTTTTTTTCCCCTGCCTTGTTCCTACAGATGTTTAAGGGTCCTGATAAGGACATTGAGTACATCTTTACGGCCCCATCTTCCGCAGTGTGTGGGGTAACGCTGGAGACAGCGGGCAAGAAGGAGTATCTGATTTCAGGTATGGGCCAACCTTTATGTATCCCCTATTTGCAGGGTAATGTAACATTAGCTTGGTATTGGTAACCGTGAACTTATATCCTCCTTGACCTCCAGGTAAAGCGGAGGTTGATGGAAAGATGCACATCACACTGTGTGACTTCATTGTGCCATGGGACTCTCTGAGCCAGACTCAGAAGAAGAGTCTCAATCAGCGGTATGAGATGGGCTGTGAGTGCAAGGTAAGAGGATTGCATCAACTAACATCTTATCAGCCACTGCAGGAGCAGGTGGTCTCCTAAATGTGACACCCCGTTCAGTCATACGTTCAGCCATGTCTGTTTTATTGGTTGGTGTTGACTTCTCCATACTAATTACCTGTAGCCATGGGATTAAATTTTGAATAGAAAGGTAGGACAATTAATAGTACAGAAAGAGAGAGACACTTTCCATTACTGATGTAACCTCCAATTCATCCAGAGGTGACCCTAGGGTTTCTAGCACCTTAGGTAAACTGTGTTAATGAACGGCGTAACGGACCGGGCAGGAAAGACAGTCGTGATTTGCTTTACCGATCCGAGAAAAGAAATAATAATTGGGTTTGCTGTCTCTTTAACGTCAGTAAGAAAGCTTTTGGCTCCCTGTATTAATTGCGAGGTTTAGAGAGCATTTTCTCATAGCGTTCCGGATTTCTGTTGGAAAGTGGAGGATTATTATTTGGAAGCAGAAATTGTTGGCTCTGGGAGTTCTTATTCCCTGTTTTGGCATCCGACGATCCGATCAGCAGGTTTCCCAAATACAGAATTAATGCAAGGGTTTTAATCGCACGATTACTTCTCGAGGTTCACAATTAACCCTAGATGAGCCAAGACTTTTGATCTTTAGTGGGGTTCTCTTGAAATACAGAAACATTGACTATTAAAACGAGAGCATTTACCAGATCTTTAAATGATCAACTTTATAACCAGCCCTGCATTCTCATAAAGGTCAGATGGAAATCACTTGGCTTTATAGAACGCCAATGAATAATTGTTGTGTTGTTTTTGTTCAGTTTTGGATTTTACCGCATTCATCCGACTTCATGTGACCAAATGCTAACGAGGTCCAAATGTTGTCAACCCTTCCTGGTGGCCCTCAAGGCTGCTTACCTTCAAGTGTAATTGCTTCTTTATTCTAGGCCCGTGGCCTTTTAAACCCTAAGGATACCCAGTAAAATATTTGGCAATACTGTGACTATTTATTGAACATAAAAATGTTCACTCATGGACTTCTAAAACATCTCCTTTATGACTTCTAAAGTCAGACCGTTTGAACTACCAGCTGGACTCTCAAGGAGGTAATCAGAGTAAATGCTACCATACGTTGCCGTTCCCCTGTAACCGACCACACGCTGTTCACGAGAACATTTGGAAGGATTACCAGGCAGCCCAAAACACGTAAACACCAGATTAAGGAGTTCACATCGGGACGCTTTTTACCTGTTGCATTTTTTATGCCAAACCTAATTAAACATCACGACCAAGTAATATTATCCTTTACGGCAGGGGGCCAAATTAGTGATTACGACACATTTATACTGGTATTATAACCTTGTTAGGATCTAATGGGTTTTGATAGATCTGGTTTTAATGTTTTCTTGATTTGTGGTTGTCTTGCAGATCTCTCGCTGTCCATCCATCCCCTGCCTGGTCACTTCTCAGGACGAGTGTCTCTGGACAGACTGGGTGACAGAGAAGAGCATTAATGGGCGGCAGGCCAAGCACTATGCCTGCATCAAACGTAGCGATGGGTCCTGCTCCTGGTACAGGGGAACAGCCCCCCCCAAGCAAGAGTTCCTCGACATAGAGGACCCATAACCTCCACGTCCCTGACACCAATTCCAAGGGGCCTGGCCCAGGATTAGAAGAAGAGGGCAATTTTATTATGGTCCAGATTTTACATCACTTCCTGAAAATCCCTTGGTTCTATATAAGAAACGGCTGTGACGACAGCTGTCCTGGGGCAGTAGTTTAACCCCTTTAGTGCTTTACACACAACAGCATTGAAAGGATTAAATGCACCCAAGGTTCAGGGTGGATCTTGTAGTCTCCCTCAACACCCACTACTACCCCATCATCTCTTTTCCCTTTCACACAGTCTGTGTTCCGAGCGCACAAGACCCCAGGGAGGTCTTCCCCTTTTATTCTGTGTAGCTGGTCTACAGCCCCCCTTTGTCACTGAGGGAGATCCTCTCTGGAATCCTATATCCTATGTATCCTTGTATTTTATTTTGATTTCTTCTAAACATTTTAATTGGTGGACGAGCGAGGGACTGGCTCTTAAGGTTCTGTACTCTGCGGAATCGGTGGAATCCATTCGAATGAATGTTCTTTTACACACTGAGTAATTAGGGGGGGGGGGTCGGGATTGAATAAGTGTTCCTGGGTTGTTTCTCTGTATAGTTCCAAGAAAGAGCATATATTATCCAATCTATTTAGAATTACAGCCCCGCTTCCAAACACTTCCTCTGTACATTAAAGCGTTTGCTAAGCCTAGAAGGCATTCAAAGTGAAAAGCTGGGGGGGGGGACGTTTTTGAACGAGACTGCTGTGTAAATGTGCAGCTAGCTGAAGGCAATAACATATATTTGACACAATGTCCTGTGTGACTCGATCCTTCAGTGTCATGTAATAATACAACGCACGGCATCGTTTGTCCCGAACACAATACACAAACATAGCCCCAGGATCGAAGATGCGCAGCTCACCGCTAGATGCCTACCACAAGGTCCTCGTTTGTAAATAACAATAGTTCTCCACCTTTGAGGGTGGATTCTTCCTACCAAGAACCGTAGTATCAAACATTCCCTTTTATCATGTGCACTCATACGACGTTTTCCAACCAAGTGGAACTGGTATTCAGATTCCATTAATCTCTCAAGAAGCATCCCGGGAGTCCTCAAGGAACTCCTCACCACATCTGCTGGTTTGATGCCACCTGAGCATGAATAGACCTTTAGTTAGGCAAAGGACTGGGTGGTAAATAGCGGTGGGGTTAAGACGAGTCCCACCTATTCTTACTGACTGCATTGACCAATTTCTACCGATTTACCACCCATTTTCTTCCTTCGCTCCATCCATTTCAGCTTAAGCGCCCCCCATACACAGCTATTTTAATGATTTACTTTTTTTGTTGTTCATATGGGGGCACACGCGGTCTTTGTGCCTAGATATTCCGGTTAGTCCGGCCCTGCTGAAAGACACTGAACTGATCTTGAACATGACAAGATCATTAGGACATGCTCTGTTTTGGTGACTTCATGGAGAAGACTACCGTGGGGCATCCAAACAATCACTTGGGAAACCCAAGACTAAGGTGGCTCGCTTCACTCTTTTTAAGTTGACCTGTCCATTATGTATACATTTTCTTAATTCAACTTGGTCGTATAGTATGGCCCTCATACAATAAGACAAAAAGTAAAAAAAATAACTGTATTGCAACATTTTAAATAACATTTAAACAAATAACATCAATAATATCACCTTCTCAAGCAGAATTTTGTACATAGGTATTGTTTAGCAGGGCCGGGCTGGGGATGACTAGGCAGCTACAGGACTAGGATGGATACACTCATGCTTACTTTTTTTAACCTCACGCAGTGTCCGGCCATATGTATCCAGCCCAGTGTGCCAGATGGCCAGTCCGGGCGGGCCGTGCAACAGCACAGACCTCCATTGATTTTATAGGTATCAGGGCCAGTCAGGAGAGATCCGATGATCTCCCCAACTGGCCCATAATCCCCACGGCCTGCAAAAGTGAGGCATCTACCTAGGAGACTGCCTGGGGGAAAAAAAACAGGACTCTCCTGCAACAACCGGGACTGTTTGGAGTTATGAGAAAGTTTCATGAATGACAAGTAACCCTATCTAATCTGATCACAGGAGAGGTTGGATCACTTTACACACAACACAGGACAAAGGGCAAATTGTGCATAGCATGTTGGAGTGAATAACCGTTTCAGTGCTGGATGAGTTGTTTTATCATATTTATATAAATGTAACTGGCATTTCACTGCAGTGATTCTCTGGTCGTCTGCACCACACACCCTCCCCTCCGTGCAAACGAGTAAGCTGTAAGTCACCGTACTGCTCCTTGTAGAGTCCATGCTTAGTATAAGTATTAAAAGAAATGTGTATTTTTTTTCTGCTGCCAGTATTAATTTAAAGCTTAGTTATCTTATGTGTTTCTTTTTATTATTTTTTTTTGGTTTTTTTTGTTTCTGTTTTGTTTTTTTTTGCTGAAGAAAAAAAAAAGTCTGAGACTTGTGGAGAAAGGAGGAAGGCTGCATGACCTGCGCTTTGCACATGTTTCAATGCTCGATGATAAAATCTGTATGTGAAGGTTTCATCGGTGCCATTAAACAGTATTATCTGCCGACAAGAATCGTTTGGTCGGGTTTTTTGTGTGCGCTTGTCTTATATCGGTGTCCCGTGGGGATGTCTAATCACTAACTGGATAGGTGGTAGTCGCTGGCTAACCATCTGAGACCCATCACTGAAATGAACCTGGGATAAACCGGACCCATGCCAGGATTATCATAGTTACCAAGGTTAATGGCAAATCCTAAATGTTACCTCTACTGCATTGGTGGCAAGACCACCCCAACCGTACTCTAGAGCTGAGTGCCCACTAAAGTCATTGAGATCTTAGCTGTCTACCCAAGGCTGCCCATCCTATTATCCCTTTTTCGGTTACATCCCATTCTGAAAGTACCAAAGCCATTAACTTAAAGCCATTAAACAACAACAATACTCAAAAGAACAATAGGTTGTCTACCTGACTTGCAGTTTCTCTTATTGGATTTGCTTCCGACTTTTGGCCCTTTGATGCCTTCCACATTCCATTCTTCAGCTGGCTTCCTCGGTTGGTCTCGCAAACCTTTAGTGAATAGATGAGAATGGCATATTACTAACTGAACCAGGGATACACGCTATATCCAGTATACAACTTTACCAACTTTTTACTAAAAGCCTCCCATAAGCAAAGA
Organism: Spea multiplicata; assembly: GCA_009364415.1. Lineage (NCBI taxonomy): Eukaryota > Metazoa > Chordata > Amphibia > Anura > Pelobatidae > Spea > Spea multiplicata. Next base: position 15,176 of record VKOC01008245.1, on the reverse strand, counting down.
CTTTCCCAGCCTTGCCACTGACGCTGGTGTCCGCCCCGTGTACGGACACTTTGATTACCCCTGCTGCGATATAAAGTCCCTTTATGTTAACAATATGAACACTGCTTCGGAAACAGATCCCTTTGGTGACAATAAGGCATCTCTCACGATTAGTGATTAGCCACGGGCTGGCCCCAGGAATAACAGGATAGGAATGAGTAATACGGCATTTAGTTTAACCGCCTTCCTCGTTCCCTCGGAAAGTTGGCCCTAATAACACCGACCGCAGTTAGCTCAGGAGCTGTCCCAACATTTTAAGGGGGGGGGTATAACTTCAGTTAACAACTATGTTGTTGTGTGTATGTTTGCTGAGGTTAAGGGTAGAATAGCCAAGGCTTGTGTGCTACAAAGATTAATTCTCTCAGCATATAGTAATGGCCGTGTTCCTAAGAAGAAGACGTTTTGCCGATAATCCACTCTAGAGGTGCAGCATTCTTGGGCTGTATGGGGCGTAGAGCACAATCTATTAATGGAAAATATTTGTGTTCGGAGAAGGGAAGCAGGAAGTGTCATTTATAATCCTCCGGTCTTTGGATACGGATGCATTTAATAATCATGGTGACTGCATGCCTCAACGCAAAAGTCTACAAACAAATGCAGCTGAGGAGGGAGACATCTAGTGGTCAGTTATGTGTACTGCTTTTATATTTCAATATTAAAAATTCTTGCAGATCGCACAATTTGGGAACTTTGGGCCTCCAGCTACCCTTGCGAGATGCGGCGTTGCTGACATTGGGGGAAATCTCACTGACGTTAGGGGCGTTCCTGCTGAATCCACGGAAAACACTTGCATTTAAAGGGGAAATGGGCAGAGAGGGGGGGGGGTGTGTCAAGACCGCGGTCCCGCAACCCAGAGGATTCAAGTGTTGACCCGGAGAACCTTAGAAGCATCCCTCCTCCCGGAGATCTCCGGGCCAAACACCGAGAGGTTCCAGGAACGGAAATGATCTCGTTCCAGATTATTCCTGCGAGCTGTTTCGTAGACTTACGTACAACACGTTTTTAAAGATGTTTTTGTTCTTTAGTACAAAAAAAAAAAAAGATACTTTCTACCAACACGAGTCGCTATCCCATAATCTGTCATCAATTCAGACTTGAAGAAAATCATTTAAACTTAAAGGGTTCTTTGCAGCGAGAGCAATAAAGATGTGGAATCCGCTACCTATAGAGTTCGTGCTGCCAAATGCAATAGATGAAGAATATGAAGGGATATAGCGGGTGACGAGGACAGGGTTAGTTATCGCTTGTTGAAATCAGATGCTATTATTATGCCTTTTCTGAGGCACAAATCGCTTCAATGTGCGTTTTTTGCCTTCTTCTGGATCAGCAGCGGGGTTGAACTTGATGGACTTTTGACTACGTTACTATGTTTGCCATGGCTCACCAGGTCAGTTTTCTGCTCAACCTTTAGATATTTATAAAAATTATTTTGAAGACGACCCACGAGGAAGTACACAATGCAAGAAACCATCAATCTTAGCCTCCGACTACCAAGATGAGGATCCATGGCCCACGGTTATTGCAACAATATGATCTTTTCATTCTGATGCAACACGCTCTTCGGTAATTTCATCCATCTCAACCAGACTGGGGGGGTACGGCCGGTATAGGGGGGGGGCTGATCATCACGTAATCTTGGCGTATTGGCAAGTAGGCAGTAAAAATGACTCCTGCCTTACATGATATTTCTATATTACAGGCATCCCAGGTTACCGTCACAGCGATACAAACCATGGCTGTAACTTACAGATTTAGCGGGCAAAAGTAGGTACACGTGTCATTGCGCGAGGTAGCAGCTGCTTGTGGCCCGAGGTCTGACGGGCGACACTTAAAGGTGTGACAGATTCCTCATCGTTATTAATATATTTACCATTAGAAGCGTAGCGTTCTCCAGTTTACGCACAGATTTTATCACACTAGTGCTAAAACTCGGCCACTGTAGGTGTTTTGGCTTACAGTCTAGGGGGAAGGGCAATAAACGTGGGGTCACCAAAAGTGGCCGGGACCCCTCAGTTATTATTGGGCACCAGGCGGCTATTTTTGGCTTCCCTCACGCGTCACATTATATTCCTATTGCAGCCATGCCGAATAATTGTATCTATAAATGTATCGGCTATAATTAATAGCCACCCCCTCTTTATATACATTACAGGGGTAATTAAAATGTTACACAATAACTCCTCACCCAGGCACAGCTGCATTTTAGGTGAGGGGATAAAAGATTAGGCCACCCCCTAGCCCACAGGCGGGCTATTGCAAGCCTGAGCTCCCATGACTCGCAGCCACCCTCAGCATCATTCCTGTGACACGTCAGTGGCTAGGCTTTGGGTGATAGGAGTTGCAGCCGCTGAGCGATTTAATCATCCCAACCCCGACATCACAGCAAACGTTTAAATCGCTTCAGAGCGCCTCATAAACGGGCAGCGAATACACACCGAGCGGTTCGCGGCTACGCTCATCGCGCCTCTAAGGAGCTGAACTCCGACACCGGAAGTAGTAAGGACAGGAAAGCGGAAGTAGAGCTCGTGCAGGGCAGTAGAGAGCGAGGCCCAGTAAGTAGCAGCATGTTGCGCCCGATAGCGGGGATTTAAACACGTGTGCGCTCCGCATGCTTTATTTGGGGATTGTTTCATTATCTCTCTATAATTTTATTTTAATAAATAGTTATATTTCTGTGTTATTGTTTAATAGAAATATCTCTATATCTGTACCACGAAGCACAGAGTTCAGTTGCTGTAGCTGGGACTGGGGGCCAGGCTATTCTTAATGGTGGGGGGGGGTTACCAAATTAACCCTTTGCTGTTAATGCCTATGGAGATCGTATATTGCGTAATGTCTGCAAGTGCTATGGGCTGGAGGGGGGGCAAGCTGTTTGCCCAAAGACGTCCTGAGGCTTTCAAGCAGTAAATGAGGCGAAGGAGCCTATGGCGTTATGGTTTAAGATGTTGCTGTACAGATGTCCTTTCTCGGTATGGCCCCACGCTTACATTCGCTGAAGATTTGTATATGTTTAAAGGGTCACCCCAGGCATCCTATGCACTTTAATGCATGTATGCTCTTTGAGCAGGGCCGTCCTCACCTGTTGTTTCTGTAAGTCAAATTACGTCGTACTATTTACGTCCTGGCTACCGGTTCGTAGAGCGCTACAGAATATGATTGCCCTATATTAAACTTTGTGGGCCCTTCATGGTGTCCCCCTTGTAAATGCACAGGAGGGCTCTGCGGAATCCTCTCATATGCATTAACCTCTTTGCCTGCCTCCCTCCCCATCTATTTTCAAAGCAGCAGAAGCGTTCGGCTGAACTCATCTCTTTGCACGCCAAAGTCCCCCCATCCAGTCGGCTCGAGCCAACGCCGTAGGCAGGGATTTGTTGAGTCCCCTGTGCGAATGTACAAAAAATAAATAAAAAGCTCTCCCCGCTGATTGGCTGCTTCAAGAATTGCCTGACCTCAGAGTAGGAAGGCAGCTGCCCTTTATTACATTAAATAAAAATAAATCATATTAAAAGTACTCTAATTTGCATGCAAAGGTTTTTACGGTAGATTTAAAAATACAAAAAACCCATTAAAGACCCACATTAAAATCAGCATTGTCTTGTGTCTTGCCATATGGTTTTGATCAAAATATTAGATAACCAATAACATAGCATTTTATGCCCCTACATCAGGACCCTCCAGCATACCCCCAGCCCGTGGGAAGCGTTGGCACGCTTATGTCGGCGGCATCGTGAGGCCGCGCTTCTTTCCATCCTCAGAACCCCTCGTTTGTGCAGAATGCCAGATCCCGCTCCTAGAATCAGTCTGCCAGCGTGATCTGCTAATATTAATACCTGTCGCAGGATTTTACTGCTTACCGTATTCATGCTGCCCGTCTGACTCCATGGAAGTGGTTGTGAAGCAATTAGTGATGCAGATCACTCATGCCTCTCATCTGAGGTAATATAGTCCCTAGATCTGAAACACAAGAAAGCAATTAAGAGTTATTAGTGGGTTTATTAGATGCTGTTAACGATCGTATGGCTTGATGAGATCTAAAGTGAGATCTAGGCAGTTGCGATCCTCCATCTGTTGGACAAAACCCATAATTGCCATGTAGGTGGGCGCAACACGATGGAAGGGTCTGGTTAACGAGTTGAGTTTGTTTTAAGATATAAACTTTGGGCCGGTTATGTGGATCTCTGCAGGCAAAATTCTCTTGAAATTGGACTCATCCATTGGGATTTGGATCAACATCTCTATTAAGAGTCCTTTCATTCTCCTTCTACCATTATATGTTTAATATTATTGTCAGTTGTTTCATTCTCCCTTATAGTAACCGCTCTATGGAATCTGGCACTCTATAAATGAAATGAAATGTAATTGACTGCCTGCTTGGAGGCTTTGAACAATCTATGTGGCCCTCCAATGGTGGTCAAGCACATCAAGCCTCATCCTTAGTCTTAGCTTCTAACCCCTGTCCCCAGCCAGTCTATCCTTGGACTTCGTGATGGTGACTTTGGGTGAGGTCTCCTCAGGGAAGCTTGCACTCTGCTGAAATAAGTGTTAGACGTGTGAAAACCAGAATCCGCATCGTTAAAGCGAATGGGAACCTGGTTCGTTGTCATGTCCACAGATGAAACGTTAGCGTCTTTGAGGAATACTTCACATAGGAACGCGGATCAGGGCACGGGAAGACCGGGGGACCGACAAGGCTCAGTTAAAGCAACATCCATTTAAAAAATCAAAATCAGGATAACTGTTTTAAGGTTTTCGAGCTTATTTTGGGAATATCTGGGATTAATGAGGCTTGCTGGCGATTTATTGCAGTTGAGATCTTTTCTGGGCATCCCCGTTGCTGCGGGGCAGTTGTGCGGCACCCCTGGACACACAATGTGTCTGCTGCTTCTTCGATTACACAATTAATCTGTCGTGGATAGCCTCGTAGAGCATTCTCTCCTGACGTTCCGCCCCCCCTGCTGTTACTGTTGGCTGAAATACGTCATGCGGGGCTTGTGTGCATCCGCTACGATTGGCCAGAGCTTCTGCCAGTCTGTAACAGACATGCCTCCACTGCAGCAAGTGTCACATTGCCATACACACAGATGTCCGCTCGCAGCCGGGAGTCTCTGTATTACGTGACACCCGAGTGGGCATAGACAGCCGGGGACCCGCTGTGACAGCCCTGCGATGTGTGAGTTGTTTTATTTCTCCGAGGAACTCGGGCTTTTGTGGTGTGTGTGCAATGTGATGTTGTGGGGGGGGGAGGGGCGGTCCTGATGCTGGAGGAGAGCATGGGAGAATTGTGTTCATACACCGGCCTATCAAATGGGAGGGTGATTTACAACGTGATGTCTCTGACCTTGGTTTTCAGCAGCCTTCCTGGAAGAAGGGTCTGTGGCCTTGCTACCTCCTTACCCTTTTAACCCATTTGTAGCATCGTGCAGCGTTTTTGCCCCCTCTGACAGCTGTGTGACGGACAACCTTCCGGTTATGATTGACTCATAGAAGATGGGAAAGGGGAGACCGTAGGGTGACGTGGTGGTCACTAAATAAAGGGGCTAAGGTTAGATCCTGTGAATCATTACCTCTCACCTCCTCATCTTTAGTGATGCATCATGCCCATCGTGGAGAAGCTAAAAGATGCCCTGAAGCCCGGCCGAAAGGATTCCGAGGAGGGAGAACTGGGGAAGTTGTTGGCTTCCTCTGCTAAGAAGATCCTTCTGCAGAAGATTGAGTTTGAGCCGGCGACCAAGAGCTTCCACTACCAGCTGGAGACTCTCAAGAGCAAATATGTTCTCCTGAGCCCCACATTCCAAGCTGGCACCCCCCAAAGAAGCCTTGAGGGGGCGCCGATCCAGAGGCAGAGTATGTATAATGTTAGCTGTAGCCTACGTAGCCTTGGTTCTCCTGAGGTTGACAGCATTTGCTGTGAAACATACATTTTAAGGGTTAAATTGCCTGTGTGTTGCTCTTATTTTTTTGGGGCTGGATTTTTAAAATTACTACAGTTATCCGTTTTCTGTTTTTTTTTTTTTTTGTTAGATTGTGACCTACCTCTCGGCGGCGCGGATGGCATCCCACCGCCTCAAAAGGTTCTCTTCCCGGCGGTGAAGCTGTCCATGAAGTGGGACAGAATTTCCAGAGTAGGAGCCGGACTTCAAAATCTGGGAAATACCTGCTTCTTGAACTCCACGGTGCAGTGTCTCACCTACACTCCACCTCTGGCCAACTACCTGCTGTCTAAAGACCACACACGCAACTGTGAGTACTACTTACTCTGATTTTTATGTGGAATCTTATGATTGTACCTTTTTTCTTACGAATCATAAAATTCTAGGTACAATGTTCACGTTTTCTTATCTGTCGGTGATGCTGAACGCTCTTTCTTGCAGGTCAGCAGGGCGGATTCTGTATGCTGTGTATAATGCAGAATCATCTGATCCAAGCGTTTGCAAACAGCGGAAACTCCATCAAACCGGTTTCCTTCATCCGAGAATTAAAGAGTAAGTAACCTGACGCGCTTGGCTTTCGGGGTATCAGACCGAGGGAAGAGGGTTAAAGGAGAGAGACGACGAGACGGCTCTGTGACAGCGTATCATGGGGGGGGGGATTAGCTTTCCTTCTTGCTTCATGTTGTAAATATGTTTTCCCTACCCTTCTGTCACACTCCTAGTAAATAAACGAATGCTCTTTGCAATGCTCATGATGGTGCTCTCTGGTTCCTTTTGCAGAAATTGCTCGACATTTCCGTTTTGGAAGCCAAGAGGACGCACATGAGTTCTTGCGTTACACTATAGATGCTATGCAGAGGGCATGTCTCAATGGATATGCCAAGTAAGTGTACAGATGTTTTAATGGCGGCCCTTCTGCCACTTAATTTGGCACCATCATTTTGAATTGGAGATCAGACAGGCTGAACAAACTGCTTCCCAATTGAAGTTGGTGACTACTGACAAGTTAGTAGAGCCATGCATGAATTTAATGGCTTTCCGTGTTTCCATAGGTTGGACCGTCAGAGTCAGGCAACTACTCTGGTGCACCAGATCTTTGGGGGCTACTTACGTTCTCGCGGTGAGTGAAGCTCTTGGCAGCTTTCGTTAGAACTGTGAGATAATGGAGATAATCCAATACACGTGGACTAAGACCCTACGTCTGTTTTCTGCTTTTCAGTGAAGTGCTCTGTTTGTAAGAGCGTTTCGGACACCTATGACCCCTATCTGGACATTGCATTGGAGATACGGGTAGGCTTTCCTTGTGCATCTGCAACATACCGTCAATTCCTTCTGTACCAAGTACTCTGATTAATCAAGGCTGACCTGTTTGCGTTCTCCTTGCAGCACGCGGTAAATATCGTCCGTGCTCTGGAATTATTTGTCAAGTCGGATGTTCTAAGTGATGACAACGCATATATGTGTGCAAAGTAAGGAAGGACCTACAGTTGGAGAGTGTGGCTGTACAAAGGTCTTTGGGATGCAATGTGTTCCACTGCTAACCTTTTGGACCCTTTTCGTTCGCTAGATGTAAGAAGAAGGTTCCGGCCAGCAAGCGGTTCAGTATCCACCGAGCCTCAAATGTCCTGACCCTGTCTCTAAAACGGTTCGCCAACTTCAGCGGAGGCAAGATCTCCAAGGTGAAAAGCAGGGACTGTATACCGATGGCACGGAGCGCTAACCTGCACTCCACAATCCAAGTGATCCCATCGTATTGATTTATTTTTTCTTTTTTTCAGGACGTGGGTTACCCGGAATTCCTGAATATCCGTCCGTATATGTCCCAGAGTACCGGCGAGCCTGTCATGTACACGCTGTATGCTGTCCTGGTGCATTCTGGGTACAGCTGCCATGCAGGACACTATTACTGCTATGTAAAAGTGAGTGAGTTCCTTGTCCTACGAAGGTTATTCTGCAGTCTTCTATACCATCTAACACTATGTTTACTTGTGGATGCGCTCATTGTTCCTTAACTCGTTTTAGGGTGATCTTACCGTTTTAATACTTTCTCCCCTGCAGGCCAGTAACGGGCAGTGGTATCAGATGAACGATTCCCTCGTTCAGGCCAGTAACATCAAGGTCGTGTTGAACCAGCAGGCTTACGTTCTGTTTTACCTAAGGTACAGCATTTTTGTTAGGATAGTGTAGGAGGACAGTAGTTATTGAGAATTGGCAGGGAATAGTTAACAATGTGCTAGACATACGAATCTGATTTTTTTTTCTCTGATAGGCTCCCAGAATCGAGGAAAAGTTACGATGCCTCCACGTGTAAAGGGCCTCATGCCCAAGTTGTGCGTACCAGTTCCGTTCCTCCCTCCATAAAGAAGACCCTGTCTAATGGCAGCCTTTCTTCTCCTCTAATTGGAAAGGTGGGTAATGCAGTTATGGCACATATTGTCTGGAGAAGTGCCCCGGGCAATTCTTAATACCTTTTTGCACTTTGATATGATTTATTAGAGCCCCGATGGTCTGCACATAAAGAAGTCACCAACTTCAGAAGAAACAGGTGTCCCAGTTTGCCGCTCGTCTCTGCCGTCTGGGGTGAAAGAACAGAATGGTGTTCCCCGTCCTAGGCCCATGAGCGCTGAACCTTACCCCAAGCTGGGTTCCAAGCCACTTCATAATCCATTCTTTTTGGATGAGCCAGTGAGTAGAGTCAAGAAACCTCTTCATCCTCAACTGAAAGCTGCTCAGGGAGCCGGTGCCACAAGTGAGAAGAATAGGCAAGATACTTTAAAACAAAACTGGGAGACCAGTGCGGTCACTCCATCTACCTCCCCAAAAACATTAAGTAGGAACCCAAGACCTCAAGCGGATGATGGCAAGGAACCAAAGGAGGATGTTGAGGACAAACAAAAACCAGAGACCCTTGCCAATGGCCAAGACACATCTCCAAGCCCCCCTGTCATAAGGAATGGAAATAGTTCTGGGGAAATGGAATCGGAGAGGCCGAGTGACACGAGTGCTTTAAAATCCAAATCACCTACTCTGGCAAGTGTTTGTGAGGCCTTGACCACCATGTCACCCCCGCCTGCCAAGAAGCTAGCACTGTCTGCCAAAAAGGTGAGTGTCCTGGCGAGAAGAATATGACTTTAATTTGTCATCTTTTACTAGGTAGGACCCAAGCAGCTGTATAGGTGGGAGTTTAATGCAGCTTATTGCTTAGAAACATTTGGGACTGGAATATAGAACATTATTAAACTATACTTATGGTAACAACAAGTAAACCCTTTATGTAAATTTTCCTTTGAAGCAGTTCATCTGCATACACAGCCCGCAGATGATGTCACCCAGGGGGCGGGGTGACATAAAACAAAAAATTGTTTGGCCTCATAAAAGCTGAGATGGTAAATTGAAATATGTTCTCGTAATCAGGTTTTTGTTTTTACAGCACATCTGTGGTCCTGTATAACATTAGCACAGACTGCTCTTTCTCATCTTTCTACTTAAAACTTTTTTAATTTTTTTATTTTTTGATTTCTAACAAAAACCTTCTTTCTTTCATTCCATCACAATTCCACTCATTTTTTGTTTTGTTTTGTTTGCGTCTTTCTCCTATTTGCTGCCTTGCATTTTTTTTTTTTATTTCTTTCTTTTTTTTTTGCCACAACCTCCGCTTTTTTTTTTCTTTGGACGCACCAAAGATTTTATTTATGTCAATAACTGCAGGCCATCAAGCTACAGAGGGGAAGCAGAAATGACGCTTGCTCCTCCCGGTCTTCATCCCGCGCTGCCAGTTCCACTCATCTCACCTCCGATTCCCCTGGCCACCCCAAATCCAGACTGCACCATAAGCATTGGTAAGTGATGCTCAGTTTCTATCTGGTGGGTCCTACATTGTATAGTCCAGTATATAACTTAGAGTGTTTGCTTATGGCCAAGGAAACCATGCAAATGTAACACTCAGGATCAAGGAAGGGGTGCATTCTGATAAAGTGGCTATTGTGTACTTGCTTGACCTTGTAGTTTTTTGTCTTTTACAGGGAATGCTCCCTTTCTGCAGAGGCTTCTCCTGAAGCTTGTACTGACATCTCCGTTAAATACAAAACTCCAGAATCCGGCGTAAAGCAAAGTCCTGGAGTAAAAGACCACACCGGCCCGGTTAATCATACATCCCAAAACCCTTCCAGTAAGGAAGCCTCTCCCATCAGTCCCTCCCAGGGCAATGCGGGCCATGACTCTGTGACTGGCTCTTCGTCCACCCCCTTAAAACTACAGCAAAAATCTGAGCCCGGGAAACCTGCCTTGAACCAAAATGGGACCAAGGAGGAGGACCTGCCCAGGAAAAAGAAAAAGAAGAGGAAAAATGAAGACCTAACACAGGATGCCTCTTGCTTGGATAAGGACGAAAAAGTGGACTGTGAGACCACGTCAGAGCCGTCCGGTAGTCAACCGAGCCTTACCTCACCAGAACCAACAGACCCCGACAGACCTGCCCAGAAGACAGAGCGTAAAAACAAGAGGAAAAGGGAGAGAACTAGCAAACATGGAGACGACCATTCCCATGCATCACACCAAAGGTAAAAAAAAAACAATTGTGGCTCAAAGTCAACAAATGTTTTACCGCACCACAAAAGCTTGGTCTTTTGTGGTATGTACAGTAGATCCGCTTAGCGCCATGAAGGGTTTGTGGGTCCAGAAATGACCTGGGAGAGATTAGCTGGGTGATGACCATAAGCTACAATATAACCAAGGTTGTATAGCGTTTACATCCAGAATAAAAACAGCAAAATAAAAACCGGGGGCCTCTTCCAGAAGTTTTTGCGGTAGGCTGTATATGATGAGGCATTAGAAGAAGCACCTTGTTTGGTGGTCCATCGGTAAAATAAATCTCCCTAGGGCTAGGGCTGCTCAAGTCCTGCTTTGTTGTGATCCTTATGTGTTTGTTTGCCCATGCTAACCGTGTTAAGAGATTTTTTTTTATCGTTCTTGAATTCAAATCCTTTCATGCCATCAGACAGGGCATTAACCAACACGAGGTAATAAAGAAATGCCTTTATATAACCCGTTGAGAACCCTGTTTTCCAGCCCTCAGGAAGAAATGGAAGTAGATCAGGTGATCCGGAGAAAAAAGAAAAAAAAGAGGAAGCTATTGAAAGATGGGAGCCAGCCGAACGAGGAGGGTGATGCTGCCGCGGAGCATAGACCTGTAGCATGGGAGGAACCTACAGGTATGGCGAGGTGTTCGTTTCTACCGCCCAAATCCTCTCTTGGGTTACAATTACTCTTTTAGCCTCGGCATTATGTATGAGGGGCCGTCCCCAATGAGCTTCATTTACAAGAAGGGTTCAGATGTTACTCGGAGACGGATGGTTAAATTGTGGAGAGGACATCCAAGCATTAAGTTCCATTTTCATGGTCAATTTAGTCGCGCTGGCCAAAAACTCAGATTAATGTCTGAGGCTTTATAATGCAAAGGGATGACATCATGACCCTTCACAAATTTGCGCGTCATGGAATAAGCCCCAGGAATTGGATACAGGGTGATGTAATAGAAATGTGTCCATAAGTAAAGGGAAGAGTCCCTTACTGAGTGCCTCCTTCTTTCTGTAGTGTTTACTTGGGATGGCAAAGTTTCCGCTCCGAGTGCTGGCGATGCCAAAAACAGTAATGCCAGGAGACCTCAGACTGATGGCGGCAAAGAACCACCAAAACCAGAGACCCTTGCCAATGGCCAACACACATCTCCAAGACCCCCCATCACCAAGAACATCAATAGTACTGGGGAAAAGGGATCAGAGAGGTCGAGTGAAACCAGCGCTCCAAAATCCAAATCCCCTTCGCTGGCAAATGTCTGTGATGCCTTGGCCACCACGTCACCCCCGCCTGCCAAGAAGCTAACACCGTCTGCCAAAAAGGTGAGTGAAAAGAATAAAACATCAATGGCCGTCTTTTATATTAGAGGTAGGTATTGGGCAGGACTCCAGTTGCTCTTTAGACTTTTTATTGACTAAACTTTTGTATTTAAATCCATACATAGCACGAGCAGAATAGGAAGTATAAGCCCCTTTTATACGGGGGGCTTATATACCGTATAAAACATGAAATTAGCAAAAATTGTATGAAAGCTGCGATGATAAATTGAAATATGTTCTCGTAATCATGTTTTGGGCTTTTTAAAGCACATCCGTTGTCCTTTATAATGTTAGGCATAGACTGATCTTTCTCATCTTTCTGCTTAAATTATTATTTTTTTTTATTTCTAACAAAAACCTTATTTCTTCCATTCCATCACAATCACTCCTTTTTTTCTCCTATTTGCTGCCTTTGTGCTTCCTGTTTTTGGCACAAACCTCATTTTTGTTTCTTTAAACCACCAAGATTTTATTTATTTCAATAACTACAGGCCATCAAGCTACAGAAGGGAAGCATAACTGACGCTTCAGGTTCCACTCATCTCACCTCCGATTCCCCTGGCCACCCCAAATCCACACTGAACAGGTAAGTGATGTTGTTTCTTTTGTCCCACGTTGTACACTTCAGTGTCTATAATCCAAAAGTGTTCTGATGAGAACCCTGGTCTTTTTTTTAGCTCTCAGGAGGAAATCGATGAGATGGTCAGGAAGAAAAAGAAAAAAAAGCGGAAACTGTTGGGAGGGGAGAGCCAGCCGAACCGAACGAGGAACACGAAGCTGCCACAGAGCAGAGACCCGTACTGCGGGAGGAAAACACGGGTATGGTGCACCGCGGCAAGGAACTTAGTTGTGGCGCCCATCTCTCTTGGGCGACAGTCTTTCATGTACCCTTTTCATTTGCCGTTGTAGCCTCCGTGTTTGTGTGGGACAGCCAGATCCGGGACGGTTACAAGCGTAATAGGGACGCAACCGACATGGAGAAACCAGTCCGGCCAGCCTGGGACGGCAAGAAGGAGTCGCATGTAGTCCAGCTGCTGACTAGTTGCTCAAATGACAAGGCTTATGGGGCACAAGGTAAGAGTGTAAACCAGGGCCAGGGCTGTAAATTGTGTTACAGACGTGACCGCCGTGTGAGAGGGCCCAACCTCAGTGAGCAAGAAGAGCTCAGTTGGACCCCTATAACGGATCATAAAATTGTTGAGCAGTTGGAATGACTGAGCCATGTTTTTGCTGGCCAGTTTAGTCACTCTTGCAGAAGAGTCCGATTAGTGGATGGGGCTTAACAATGCAAACTGACCTTTAACGCTCCACTTATAATTTAGTAAATAAGTCCCACGAGAGGGATTCAGGGTGATGTCATAGAAATGTGTGACTTAACAGTAAAAGGAGGCATCTGCTTCTCACCCTAGTGCTTACTTGGGACGGCCAAGTTTCTGCTGTGAGTCGAGATGCTGCTTACAATGCTGTAGATTCCAAATACAGCGAGGTCATCGATGAATGGGATGAAGATTTTGACCGTGGAAAGGTAAATTGAGAGGCGTTAAAAGTTTGTCTTGACATTTATGCTTTTATTTTATTATCTGTTTTACGATAAAGATTTAACCGTGATTTAAACACCTTGATCAGCACCACAAGGGCTTACCTTACGCTTTAGGGGGCAGCGGACAACAAAACTCATTGTTTTTCTTCCCTGGTGTCATTTAACAGGTGAAGAAGATAAAGTTCAAGCGGGACCGGTGGAGAAACAGCAATAGTTTTCAGTCTCTGCAGAACCGACGCAACTTCTGGTCGGTCACGCGCTCGCCTCACTTCTCCAGCAAGGGATATCGTTCATGAACAGCCAGAAGAAACGTTTAAAAAGCAACCAACACACAACAAAAAAGCAGCGACAGGAATATACATATATTTTTTTAATTACGCAAAAGTATCTAAAATTTGCTAAACCCACGTCCGAGTGCTGGCGTAGGGTTCAGGGGGTTATTGTATGAGAGACCAAGTGTCGCAGACGTCTCTCGACTTTTTTTTTTCCCAGTTGAAAGAGGGGAGATCGTATCTAACATCGTAAAGCTGAGACAGATGTGTGAGGGGGTCCAAACTACCAATCTGTGAGTTGATGATGGGCTCAGTGTCCTCAGACTCGGTCAAGGACCTCCTAAGCCTGCCTGGTAGAATATCGATTGGCCCTCTGAGGATTTTCTGGACGCATCAGACCAAGCGAGGGTAGCATAGCTTCCATCAGGGTCAGGAGACCGTGACCTTTATTTATTAAGCAGGTAGCTTCATGATGAGAGAAAGCAGGAAACATCTCCCCCATTTCTTCAATAGCTCATGATCTGTACATTAGTTTACACTCTATGTAGTGTTTATGGCCCATTTAACAATTTTTCATGGGGGGGGGGGGGTTCAGGTAAAAAAAGATCTTGTCCGAACCATGGTTGTCTTTTAACGCCTTTGAAAGCATGTGGACCCCGTTGGATAGTACTAGATTTCCCTCACAGATTGTCTTTAAGACTTATGCAATATTTTGCACTGGGTTGGGTTCCAAATCCATAATTTCAGGTTAGCCAAACTTTTTTTTTCTGAAATCTTTTTTTTTTTTTTTTTTAAAATGATTTTATGTTTCAAGAATTTTCAATGCGTCAGATAAGGTCTCCAAGAACACAAAAAAATACTGTGTGCTGAGAGATTGATTTTTTTTTTGTCATCTTGCCACTCTTCGCCCAATAACTTGTTCCTCTGTCCCAGGTGGGCCGTGACTATAACTTATTCTCCTGCACCCACCGGTGCTCTGGTCCCTGGGAGGGGGTGCAGGTATTGTGCGGACGGTCGGCTTGTTTCTCAGCCATCTCATCATTTCATCGTGATGCGGAGCTCATCTTTTAGATGTCTCGCTCATAAACTCTTCTGTCACACGCTGCTATCAATCACCGCGTACCTTCTGGGACCGGACCGATGCACATCTGCTTCACTGAATTCCCTCGTCGTCTTTGTTGTTCCTTCTCCAAGACCGTTGTCGACCGTTTATGTACAACCACGTTAAAGACTCTGATCTGGATTTGATCTCATTAAAACAGTTTCTTGCTGGTGCTCTCAGAATCTTCTCACCTGAATACAAGTTGCACTGATGCTTAAAAAAAAAGTTTTTTTCTCATCTTATGTTTTCAGAACCTTTATACCGAACGCCTGACAAGGCCCGTGGAAACCTTCGCGCGGGAGATCATAGAAATGCGTGTGTGGACCTGGTTCTTGGCTTCTAGTTTCATCAGAAGTCTGTTAAACCCCCTATTGTTCTCCTTTATCTGATGGCTCCTTC
>VKOC01008243.1:0-11969 GCA_009364415.1 Spea multiplicata | reverse complement strand
AAGCAGCAACATGCAGTTCTAAATGTGATTAGAATATATTATTTTTTTCTTTACTTAAATTTGAGCACTCTGAACGTTATCATTCTGTCTAGCAAGTTAGTGGAAAATCACATTTGTACTTTTGTCCCTTCCAAAAAGAACAAACTTTGGAACGTATGCAATGAATATTCATGAAATCTTTCTGAAGCTCTCTCCATAAATCTTGACTTATATTTGTGTAGGAAAAAATGTTTTGTCACTGAGATTGCATAGGTTAATTAGAACATTCTAAATGAATATTCTTTAATGTTTCTTGTATTGCTATACAATACACAGCATAGTTATTTTCTTAATCCATGAAAGTGTGACATGACATTGCATTCCATTCATTTCCATACTTCTCGTTTATAGATAATTTAACTTTACTTTAATTTGTGGTTAGTGCAGATAGTGTGCACCAAATAATAAAAGCGGCATTAAAGGCAATAAAGTGGCAAAGCACATTGAACCATATTATGAAGACAGCAATGCCAGCACCAAGGGCTGAAAAGGGAATGCTCATCATACTTTTATATCCTTTAGTAATTATCCTATGGTTGTACAGAATATGTACCTACGGTCCTCTACTATTTGAGAATTTTGATCTTGCAGCCTCTTGACAAAGCCCGTACATGTACGGGCTCAAAATGCATTGTTTTCAATGGGTTTAGGGACTGCCCATTGTCCTTAAGGGGTTAAAACACAGAAAAGAATGAAAGTTTGGCTACAATTATATTTGTGGCAAGAATAATTTAGAAACACTATATAGAACAGTTCCCAACAAAACAACAGTGGTATTTTAATACAGTTGAAAATAAGTAGCTACTTATATTGCACCGTAGTTTTTTGGGGGGCGTTTTCAACATTGCCCTTACGCAATTTATGGTAATTCCAGATACCATAGTATGATATAGAATTAGTAGACATCTGACGTATCGGCAAACAAACAATCTGTACCTAATACGGTACTATTGTTTTGTTTTTACACGCTCAATCTTTTTCCAAAAAGCGAACATGTGATTGTAAGGGATATAACCAGACACTGAATCACACACTCGCGAATAAATAAAGACACTTGAAACTTTCATTTGGATAAACAGGCCGTGGTCTTTTATTTAGCTTACCATTAAATAACAATTTACATACTTAACCTTGCAACACTGTAACCATAAAAAGCAACTCCTGGCCCAAGCCCCAGAGTGCCAATCCACTTTAACCCTTAGCATGCCATCCGCCCTAAAGCCATGACAGCAAAATTTGCACCACCGGTTCACCCCTTCTATTATTTCTTTTTTTTTTTTTTTTTAACAAAGAGGCGGTACCCTCGTAACTCAATAACAAAGCCACGACACCAAAATTAGTAATAGATAAAGATTAACCCTGGGTGGGAGGGTGGGCGCCTCAACAGCAGCTCTTCCATCTTCCAACCTTTGGCTCTCCCGCTGTGCCGCTGCTCACCAGACTCTTATGAAAGGTCAGTGCAGACAGCTAGCGGTTCGCCGCAGGTAAGTGAGGTGTACCTCAGGGGACACTCTATTTATAGAGCAAATTCCCGCCCTTGGCGCAGCGCGAGACAGCCGCGAGCGCAAGGCGCGCAAAAAGGGGGGCGTAACCAAGCGGCGCGCGGCGTCCCCGAGCGCACCTAAAGTGAAAAAGGCGGCAATACTAATCGGCGCGAGCGCAACTAGAAAGTTCTTCACATATTTTTTTTTTTTTTTATATAACCTGCCTGACTTGTATGCTGACCCTTACATGACCCTAATCCCCACAACCACATGCCGCCCTGTCATCTAAATAGAGCCAGGGCTTTCCATTCTCTTAAGAGTTGCGAGTGACTGAAAATATATGTAACTCTAAATTCTCTTACGATCAATTACATATCTAATCCCGCCATGCTAGACATTATAAAAAGCTAAGTGTATCGTTTTATGGAAATGACTACAATAAAAATTAATTGCACTGTTATTCTGCTTATGTTTCTCTAATGTATGCGTTTATGAGCAGCTAGTTTCTTTGTGTTTAACCTGTTATCGCGATCGGCTGTTTAAAAAGCTTATCTAATCTTACGGTTCCATTTGTGCCATACAGTTTAATCCTAGCACAAGCCCAATACTGTAGCTGTAGCTGTTTTGGATGATATATGACAAGCCGTCGCTGACTAAGTTGGTCAGTAGAATACATTATGAGTTATTATAAACACAAAAGGGAACAGTTTATGGAATTTGCAATGTGAAGTTTTTTGTTGTTTTTTTTAAGAAAACCTCTAAAGTTAGATTTGTGTTTGTCGGGCACGTCTGCAACGACAGAAGAAAAACAAAATCAGAAGTTTTGAGTGGTTTGACAGGTAGACTAAGTTTCAATTCAGGAAGCCATATCATCAAAATTACGATCACATGCAGAATGGGGAAGGGACTTTTGGGGGCTATTTGGAGTAATTCATCACTTTGCAACGGAAAGGAGCTAAATGCTACTGCTCTTTGCGACAAAACAGAAGACAGATCACTATATTGGAATGATCAATCTCCATGGTGTGTCACTGCTCAACGAGTTCCCTAATTTTGAACCAGCACTTGGATTTAGTGTCATAAGGATGACGCCTGGATAGGGAGCTGTCCTGGGTCAGGAGCAGGGCAACTTTCAAGGTCAATACATTGCTGTGTGATACCTTTTATCGGGCCAACATTCATGTAACATAAAACTTTCTGGACAATAGGTGGAACTGAAGAAGAGACCTCTTAGGTTGTTCTCTATGTCAAACAAAAAAAGGTATTAATGCTATGCAATTGTATGCTTTTCAGCCCTCGTTTCCTGCACAAATAACAACATGGGAATGTTTGAAGTTCATTTTTTTACAGATTTGTCTATGA
Source organism: Spea multiplicata (assembly GCA_009364415.1). NCBI lineage: Eukaryota > Metazoa > Chordata > Amphibia > Anura > Pelobatidae > Spea > Spea multiplicata. The sequence continues at coordinate 9,084 of VKOC01008243.1, read as the reverse complement.
TTTTGTGTTCAAACCTAAACAAGGGAATGAGATCTTTGGCTCTAAAAATCTATGCTACAGAAAACACTAAAACGCGGCAAGGTAGTATTTCCCGGTTGATTGCCTTGTATAAGCCAATACATACGGATATCAAATTTCAATCTTTCCCTGATTGAATTCAAATTGTTTTCCACCAAGTTAAAGAAAAAAAGTTACTGAATCAAAAGCACAAAACAGTTTTGTGAGCAAAGATTTGGCTTTACTCTTGTAGTTTGCATTTTAATATTTTTTTTATATAATACAATTAATCAGAGTATTTTTTAAATTTTAAACAAATTGGAAGTGATTTTACTTTTACAGAGAACATGTTAATAGAATATTTATGTTGCTGAAATAATGATAAGGAAAAGACGTTTGGCTTTCTCCGATGACAGGTTTTAGTGATTACTGATAAAGCAGGATCAGTTTTAGCTGCATGAGCAAATGAACCAAGATGTAACTGAATCAACTCTGCAAATATCACGGGAGTTAGCCTGTAATCTAAAGATTAAAGCGTCACAGAGTGATCTCTTACAATACGTTTTTCAGCCAGACAAACAGGCTGCCATTGGAGATAACGCATAAAACATTAGATAACTCCGAGAGGGAAAGCAAATCCACAAAATTGTAATTCAGAGGAAAATAATTTCATACGTCTGTTACCAAGCCATAATGCTACAAATCGTTATTTTACTCATGGAATTTTAACTGCATGACATATTACATTTTATGTTCAGTAGCAGCAATTACGGGGCTAATGTATGTGATGTAACATAGAAAGGTCATTTGTGCTCGTTGAAAAATGCTGACCACTTAGTTATAAAAACAAATAGAATATTTATTTATTTGTATAAATCCATTGTGACCATTAACAGTAGGAAATTAACTCTAACCAATGGCTACTTAGGTGTTTTGTCAGATCGCAGGATAGTAAATTAGATTTCCTTTAAATACAGCCTTTATCTCAGCTTTTATTTATGTTTTTCTCTTCATTACACACTACAACATATAAATATGCTGCCTTGATTTTCAGAACTATATAACATTGTGTTGGAATTATCCTAATCCACTGGCGTAAGCTCTAGAGGGCCCCCTGCGACCCCTTATTTCTCTCTCCTCATACCTATTGCAAATATTTTAGAAAGGGCCCTTCCGGCCTTGTCCACATACGCACCATACAGGAAAGTATGGGGGTTACATGACATCATGTGACCCAGAGGTGAAACTGAATAGGCCCCCGCACAGTGTGTGAGCAGTTGGATAGCAAGCTGCAGGAGTGGTGAGAGGTAAGCAGGGGACAGGGTTGTTTGCTTGTTTGAATGAATGTGCGGATAGATGTGCAATTGTGTGTGTGAGCATTGTGTGTGTAAGTATACATGTGTAATTGTGTGTGTGATCATGGATGTGTAGTTGTGTGTGTTTGTGAGCATGGATGTGTAATTGTGTGTGTGAGCATGGATGTGTAATTGTGTGTGTGTGTGTGAGCATTTGGGTGTGACCGTGTGTGTGAGCAATAGGATGTTTGACTGATGTGTAAAGATGGATGAGATGGTTCGTGGTTAGAAGTTATGTGTAGATGTGTGTATAAGTGAGTATAAATAGTGATGTGTTGTATTGTGTATAAGTGATGGTTTTATTATATGTGCCAGTAGTGTTTATTTGAAAAAATTACACATTACCATTATGCGTAAATTAATTAGAGATTCTATGCAAGCTACCCAGAAGCCAATCAGTGGTAAGAAAGAGCTCACATTTAAATCAGTAGGAAACATTTTTGCGCATGCATACACAAACTCTTGCGGAGGCAGAACTGGAGCTGACTGGGGGTGAGTATACCAAGTGGTATCATAGGAAACTTAACAATGACTATAATGTCCCTAAAATTGAGTGATTAATTCCGTTACACCAAGAATACCAAACATTTTACTTTTTATATAAGTATCCTAAACCTTCTGCATATAGCAATCAGTGGAGTATATTTTAAACTATTGCGCCTCTTACTTCTCCTGCCATAACAGTAGTGACTCTGCTATCTCTGCAAGTAAGAGGAAAAAGAGCATATTCTTGGCTACCGGATCCCCATGGCTACAAGTATGTTTAGAATATAATCAAACATCGTCTTTATAATAAACCAACTAATTTCCCTTCAGTGCGTCAGTATGTTACTTCCTGGCTTCATCGTAGGTTTATACAGCATGACAATTGTTTCTTAATTTTAATTCACAGCTTGCTATTCTATCTCCTTATAATGATTTGTGTTGAACTATGGAAACTATGAAATATTAAACATTACCGAACCTAAGCAACATCTCATGATTTATGGATATTTCTGATTTAAAGATGAACTTTCACATCTAAGAGAAAACCTAATGCGTCTTGCCACAAAGCAGATCATCCCATTAAGGTAGGGTCTTAAATAGGGACTGTGACAGCTGAGATAAAAACATGACTGAATCCAACACCAAAAGCCATTTACGACACATTTTGTTCTTTTTATATATTTTATATATTACACACAAAATAAGATGCCATTTAATTGACAATCACATGTATATATATATATATATATGAATACACTATAAGACCCAAAATATGTGGAGACATATATGAGGTTATACAAAAATAGGGGAGTGCACAACCTAAAAAGGCCCAAAAAGTTAGATTCTACACATTGTATATTTATTGTGTTATGCATATTTATAGGTTCCGACCAAGCCTAAGGGTGGAGCAGCTCTTCCTGCAACACAGTTGCCCCATTAATGGTGTCTGATAGTGTCATTTATGTTAAAATGTAGTGATCCCACTGATTCAGCTCCTTGGTAAACCATGTAAAATTAGATAGGACTCGCCAAACTTGGGGTACTGTGACATAATGTCGGGCTAAGCAATACATGGCCATACAGTGTGACAAAATGCTCAGTATTTATGCCTTCTGCCAGAATAGGTGCCTCATTTAAGGTGTACAGAAAAGGATTTACATAGTTTGAAAGTCTCATTTGGGTTAACAGTGCAGTCTCATTGATTTAACTCCTTGGTTAGCAATATAGCCATGGTAAGTTATATAGGACTTGCAAAACTTGGGGTAGTTTGACAGTGTTGGGCTAAGCGATACATGGCCATGTAGTGTGACAAAATCCTCAATATTGATACCTCCCTCCACATAAGCACCTTATTAATGGTGTACAGAGGAGGCTTTAAATATCTTGAGAGTCTCATTTGGGTTACAAATTACATAGGACTCACCAAACTTAGAATTGGGTCTTGAATGGTATTCCATGGGAATTGTTAGATATCCCATTACAAAATACCAGACATTAATATCTAGTTGCGCCCCTCCCCCATTTGCATGTATAAACTCTGTGTCTGTGGCAATCTGTCCTCATTCAGCCAAAAGGGCATTTGTGAAGTGAGGGATGATGCTGAACAAAAAGAGTTAATGTCAGGGCTCTGTGCAGGCCACTCCAATTCCTTCACACCAAACATGTCGAACCATGTCTTCATAGACCTTGCTTTGTACACAGGGGCAAAGTTATGCTGGAACAGGAAACTGGTGCCACAAAGTTGGAAGCATATACTTGTCTAAAATGTCTTTGTATGCGGTAGCATTAACATTAGCCTTCGCTGGAACTAAAAGGCCTATCACAAACCCCGAAAAACAGCCCCAGACCATTATCCCACCTCCACCAAACATTAGAGTAGGCACTATGCTTCCCAGTTTATAGCACTCTTCTGGCCACCGCCAAACCCTGATTTCTCCTTCCAGACATGACACATCACATTTTAAATGCTCCAAAGTTCAGTGGCAATATGTTTTACACCACCCCATTCTGCATTTTTGACTTGCGTCCTTCTGCTTGGCCATAGAAACTCAATTTAATAAGCTCCAAATGCACAGTGTTTGTACTGGTGTTGCTTCCAGAGGCAGTCTGGAACTCTGTAGTTCTGCTACAGAAGACACATGATTTTTATGTACTACACCCTTCCATACTCGCCAGCCCAGAGTGGTCTACAACATCGTGGTTGAGCTGCTGTTACTAGTAGAAACTTTAATGTCACAATAATAGCACTTACAGTGGACCAGGGCAGATGATTCAAAAACTCAATTTTGGCAAAGTTGTCATCCTATGCCTGCCAAATTTAAAGTCACATTATAACCATTTAAACAGCTTCATTTTTAAGTGTCTTATTGCATCTGGCTAGCTCATGACTTATTTGCTACGATTCTGCATTTTTAGCATCCCAATAGCAGGTCTCACTTTACAATCTGCTGTTCACTGGAAAAGACAGCAAGATAGGGCAGATGTTGTGGCAGCAAGATGGCATTTCTCATATACAGCACAACTGGGGGCTCTGTACAAGTCATACTGCGTATAACTAATGAATAACAAAAACTAATGATTAAGAGGAAAGTTACTGTTGAACATTGCAAACATCTTGGAAATATTCTAGCCTTCAAAAAACCCTTTGCTTTTACGAGCTTAAAACCATGATTCGAAATTGGTTTTTTTTTAAACATATGTATGTGCCGGAAAACATTTGACTTTATACACTTTAATGACCCAGTTCCATAATTTAGCACAGTCTTTTACATGGTACTGAAGATCTAGAAAAGTGTTGCCTCAATGAATGGGCAATGAGAACCCATTATTTTATATTATATAGCTAGAACGTTTCATTTCAGTCAAATATATTTGAAAACCTTTTTGATAATCATGTATAATATATATTTTATACATACGGCATTGCATGTCTGAGACATGGCAATTTATATCACCACGATGTACCAACAGCAACGCATTCCACATTAGATGTGATGATGAAACAGAACATTTTTAGGGCCTTTTTTTTAAAATCATTTATTTAGAGACATTATTTATAGCAAGGCTTAAAAAAATTGTTCCACAGAAACAGCCACAAAATTTAGGAGCTAAGAGAAGTCATGTCATGTGACCATAATGAGCTCACTTCAAAGTACAAAAGCCGACTGCTGGACACACCAATTGGCTCAGGCACCAGGATGGTATGGTGACCTTGCACCTCTTTTGTCAAGAACTGTTTTATAGAGAAAATATAATCACATTTCTGTTATCGTTAAAATAACCATTTGCTAGAGGTCTATAGCCTTGATGATAAACAAAGCAGCAAATTCCATTAAATGATGGTAAAGTATGGACTAATTTGTAATTATTGTTGTGTCACAGGTTTAGGTGAATCCTGGGAAGCATATATATAATTTTTGCCCTGTTATGCACAATGAATCACATATTCTGCAGTCATTCTGTGTCTCTTTTGTGATTTTATGATCTATAACCCCTGGGCACCCTCCTTTGGTTGAGTTGGGATGGACTGATTTCTTTAAAGATCATATGAGCAGATCTCCATTTTCTTGTTTGTTAAATCAGAGATAATCAGGGCTTTTGTGACTTCTGGACATTACTAATATTTTTTCATGCAAGTATTAAAATCTGCATGTGTTACACATGGTGGTAATGAATTAAATGGAAAAGAGTCATTAGTCTGTCAGGCCTGTTTGGTACATTGGCAGCCTCGAGGATCATTTTAATATATTGGCTCATTGCTTTGCAAAGGAAATGCAATTTTTAACAAAGTGGGTTTCTTTCACTTTTGTAACTTATCAAATAGGAAAGAATGCAGTGGCATATAAAAAAATCTGAATGAAAATATGATATAGTTTAATGAAAGCGAAAATACTTTTCATAGTCTACTAATGCAGACAAATACAATGTTATTTATCTTAGAATTTAGGTGGCAAATATTGCCTGTTTAAAAGCTTTATTTGCAAGGAGCACCTTAAGAAATAATATAAAGAAAGCACAAAGCTGTATTTGCTATGATGGAAACAAAAAAAAGACTTTCGTAATTTCTCACTTGTATCTTTGTCCGCATCACCTATGCGAACTTCTGCCACAATGGCATTTCCCCACCCTTGATCCTCACGGCCTTAGGGCAAAAAGGCAACAAGTCGTTGACATCCTCTAGCATGATTGGAGGATCAAGGGAGAGAACGCGGCCATTTTGGCAAAAGTTCTTGCAGGTTATGTCCACGGAGATGTGGATGAAGATCAGAGAAGATAGAAAATGGAGAATAAGAACAAGAATACGCGGAAGTGGTCGGCAGAAGAGGTAGGAAAACATTTAAAGAGTGTGAGAGAGAAAATGAACCAGAATGAGAGTCTAAGAGAGTGTGTGAGTGAAAGGGCCCATGAATTTCCGGCAACAAATTTGCAGCTTTTTGCTTAGTTTTTGTCTGCTTCATGGTTGGCCTGGCCTCATTTTCATGGCTTCATACGAATCACTGAATTTGCCAAAATTCTGTACATTTGCAATTCATGCGAATCCGAATGCATAAGTCTAATTTCAACCAAGACGAGGTCTTCAATGTGATCTTTACAAAGAAATGTCTTCAAGATGATCCCTACCAAGAGGAAGAGGCCTTCAAAAAAGTAGTATTGGAAACTCATGAAAACCTATGAACACTGATCCATTGAAAGGTCTGAGAAATGTTCTTTACTACCAGAAGTCTCATAACAAATTGCTACTTCTAAATATTAAGCAACAAAAAACTTTTACACAGTCAATATACTTACCAAAAGGACAATGTCAAATATATTTTCTAAATATTCTAGTATGGATAAACATAACCCTAATATTATCAACTTCAACGTAGAAGTCATAATCAAATGCCTGAAATCATGGATATAAGTGGCAAAGGACTCTTATGATGGAAGATTTCCTAAAACCAACCCATAGGATTATCTTCCCTAAATTATTTTTGCACTACTAGAGGTATATTAAGTAAGCGACGAGATGAAGACAAGTAGCATATTTCCACTCCCTGACTTCATTGTGCACAATAAAGGAACAACTACACAAGATTAATGTATAGATTAATTACTGAGATGTCTTTAAAATGTCAAAAAAACTTGAGAACATGTTTTGTGTTTAATATCATAATCATCTTGTTATGAGGAAAGTATGTTAGCTGTGTTTTTTTTAGCAAAGTGGAGCAATATCCTCTAATCCTCAATTTTTATAGTTTAGTTCTTTTAGTTTAGTCAAGGGAAAAGTTTTTGAGGGCAGTGCACATGGGAAAATGTGCATACACAGGCGGTACAAGGACATCCAATGCCTTAGGACAAATTGTCAATGAGCAACCCCCAAACAGATAATCAAAATAAAATGCAGGTAGCACATCTTAGATATAGAAAAACACAATACATTCGCAGTGATATTATCTGTTCCTATTTTTATTATAATTCATAGCAATAACACCCAAACAAGTATGAGGCGAGTAGCTCTATAGTGTGCCTCAATCAGGGGGTACGAGGTATAATTGAGCAAATATAGTAATAACAACGTGTATAGAAACAGCAAAAAATATCATAGCACTAATAATCAATGCCTTATGCATCATCCAGTTTACCAGCCTTAGACAGTGAAATTGTATATCCTTGATGCTATCAATATTCACTGGCCTTTACCATATCTGAACATCCAAAGTACCATACATGGGGGCAATCAAATTGAATTAAACACAATTCAATTTTTACAGCTTCAGTACAGGAAAGAAACCAGTGTAATGGTGTTTGCATTTTAAATTCAGGGTTATGTGTGTACTAGAGACCCTTGTGTCTAAATTATGGGAGCAGCCATCTCACATTTCATACTGTTTTTCTTACTGTTACAAATGCTTACCATGAAGTGGTCGGGGAACTTGCCATTAAGGAAATTCAAAGTAAATTCCTTAAATGTTACAATCAAAGCATGCTATAAGATCTTTTACATAAATTGACCAAAATAAAAAGCATATTTATCGATGAGCTAAGGCTGGCTCTGGTAACTCGCAAGTTATGTGCTTTTCATACATTATAGTTTATGCTCAATGAATTGATAATTTAGCAACATGTACCAAAGGTTGCAACCCTTTCCTCAAAAAAATACCGGGCATAGTTTTGAATCTGCGAGGTTGGAGCCACAAAAGGGCTGAGCCACAAAAGGGGTGGAGCCACTTAATGTTGCATGACCCTATGAGATTGAGCTTCAGGCTCCTTGCTACAGGTACTCCCTAACAGTGGTACACCACAATTTCCATCATCATATAGTTAGCCAGACATAGACAGTGGTACTATTTCTATTATTATATAATGATCTATGAACTATGGATGGTACAGTATAATGCCTATCATTATATCCTGAGCTAAACAAAAGTGAGTGTACAGTATAACTATTACAGTGGTACAGCATAACTCCCAACACTATCTACTCCCACCACTGTATACTAAGTCAGACACTGATGGTGGTACGTCATAACTCCCATCACTGTATACTGAGCCAGATATTGATGGTGGATTTAACTCCCATCTCCCATCATCATTTTTGTTTGCATTTTGTTCCTTTTTTCCACTATTATTCACTCTTACTCACACTCTCTCACTTACTGATGCTTCCACTCTCACTTTCACTGACTCTTACTCATGCTCTCACTTTCATGCTCTCTTTTCTCTGCCCCCTCATACATTCCCTTTTCACTCTTTAGTTTTTCCTTTCTTTTCTCTCCCTCTCATTTCACTCACTACCTCTTTCCTCTCTTAACTGTCTTTATTTTAGCTCTCTTTTTATTATCCTTTCTCTCTGTATATCTTTCTTCCTTCACACATCATAACTCACTCCCTGATACATACCATACTACACTACCATTACACCTCACACCCTTCACGTCTCACAACCATCACATGTCACACACAACTCTTTTCAAAATCACACCCTGTGATTGGCTAAATGCTTGTGAGCTATTTAAAACAAGATATTATTTATACAAGTATTTAGAACTGCATATAAATAAGGCATACACTCAGGGCCGGCCAAAGACTAAACGCCGCCTGGGGCGAAGTTTATAATGCCACCCCCCCACCGGCGTCGGCGGGGGGGGGCGGCATTTTAAACTTCGCCGACGCACCCCCCCGGGTACTTACCTTTAAAGAGTCCTGCGGTGAGTCTCCCTGCTCTGCCACGGTGCCAGCTTGTAATGCTGAGCGCCGGAAATTC
>VKOC01008238.1:0-25875 GCA_009364415.1 Spea multiplicata | reverse complement strand
CCCCACCAGCTGACAGAGAGGATGATTCTCTGTCAGCCGGTGGGGGTCTGCATCGCACAGACAGCCTCCGTTACTGCCCTTCACTTACACTGTGGCTTCTATGAAGCTGCAGGGAAAGTGCCGGTCAGTAATGGAGCCGGGTAGAGAGGCAGAGCAGTGTATGGGAGGGGGGAGAGAGACGGAAGTGAGAGACCGGCCGACAGTGAGGGGAATCCAGGTCCCCTGCAGCGTTGCGGGGGAACTGGATTCCGGTGTTATAATCGGATCTCTGTTTGAGATTGGATTATTAGAAGGAGAGGAGTTTTTCAGAGCATTTGCTCTGAAAAAAACTCTTTTTATAATCGATAAAAATCGATTCGATTAATCCATAATGAAAATCGTTGACAACGATTTTCATTATCGATTATTAGCGATTTTATCGATTAGTTGTTTCAGCCCTAATTAACACAAATAATTATTATGTTTTATGTATTTCTTTTCTTATGTTTTATTATTATTACATATACTGGTAATTTTAAAAGAAGGTCGTACTACTCCTGAACAAAACAATATATAATTTATGCAGGCTTATTAAATATGGAAGAGGGGAATCATGGATTAACAAACATGATAAAAATTACAAAAAAACTCTGGTCTCTAGGTTACGTAAGCCCACTCTAATAAATAATGCCTATTACACAGTGTACTTTAACATGTATTCTTTTTTTTGTGTGTCTGTCACAGAACAGAAGCGTGATAGGAGAGATTTAATAGTAGAACTTTAGTAGAAGTGCTGGAGCCTACTAGGGGAAGAGACATTCCCCTAGCCAGTATTGGCAGTAGACTTAGGCACCAGGGAGGTCTTCGTGTTCCTCTTCGGAAAAAAAAATATTCGCCTGTTCCTGTCTTCTCTTCGGGCGAATATTCGTGGACATTCTTCGTGTTTGTTTTTTCATTGCTTTTTCCGGTTTTGTAGAAGGGGTTAATACAGGGTTAATGCGGTACGGATGACGCAGCAGCCCTGGCACCAGGAGTTGAAATGTCTGTATGTGCAACTCTATTGGTCACCAGCAGGGGGCTCGACTGCCGTCAACCAATGGTTGATGGCAGACGAGCCCCCTGCTGGCGACCAATAGAGTCGCTTGTACAGACTTTTAAAATCCTGGCACCAGGAGTTGAAATGTCTGTATGTGCAACTCTATTGGTCACCAGCAGGGGGCTCGACTGCCGTCAACCAATGTAGACTTGTTCATTAGTCTTCGAGGGAACATGAAAACGAACACAAAGAGTGCGTTTCCATGTTCGTTCCGAAGACATGAAGAAGAGAAGATGGCGGCAGTAAAACGTAGACGAAGACACAAAGAATTTCTTCTTCGTGATCGTCTTCATCTACTAATCTCCTTGGTCCCTTCCCCATCTAGCCTACCTTATCTTCGCGGCATCACAGGAGTTGACGGAAGCGGAAATCTGTAGGTTCGCCGTCAGGGGTTAAAGGGCAGTGCGAGTGAGCCTATCAGTCGCCTGCAGGGACTTCCTCTGGCATCAACCAATTGGTTGTTCGCCCGAAGACGAATGTACAAGTCTAATTGGCAGTGAGCAGCTTCATACAATAAAGGTTGAGCTGCCCATGCCAATCCCTGTTGAATGACACGGAAAAGGCAGGTACTTTTCAGATAATTTTTTCCCATAAGCATACCTGGGGACTTTTAGACTCCACTTTTTAGCCCTCTCTATGTGGGATGCCGCCAGGAATACCTGCTGACGTCAGTGATCACATGTTCCTGCTGACTTTGGTGGGTGTTCCCACTGCCGTCAGTGAACGTCCCTGCGGATGTCGCGGGGCACAATATGTGTTAAGCAACATTTCCTGCATAGGTTTGTTGAGTTGTTTTGGGGATAAAAGGCCACATTTGGGAGGTGCAAATTTGTTTTCTAATTTTGACATCTGAGCCTGGGCCCATGTCCTATTAGGGATATCTTTGAAGCTGGGCAATTCAATGTACCCCATAAACCATATATTTTTAAAAACCCAACTTATTTCAGATGCTGATATTTGAATACTTTACATGTCAGGATTTTTTGGAAGATACAGAGCTAGTTTTGAGACTTGCTCATAAAAATAAACATTTTATGATTGTTTTTGGTGTTGCTGAATGCATATCAAAGGAGCAAAGGAAGCAATCATTGATCACTTTTTAAGCTCATTCAATGCCATGACATGCCAGGCACGGCATTGGTTATTAACTGACCTTTTTCCATGATGTGCCTTTTTTCTAATAAATTAGTGCTTGTTTAGCTACACTCAGTACTAGTAGTTGTCTACTTTATTTGGGTGGAGAAACTTAATAACTTAATAAGCAGCTGTAGTGCTATATTATAAAGATTGAGAACTTATGCCTGGGTGTTTCATAGGATCATTCTTAAAGGATCTAAGACCCTCAACAGCCAGGAATTCCAGCTAAAGACAACCGGTTACTCGGACACTATCAGATACAGTAAACTGTCCCAGATGGTTGGTGATGTATATCAGTAAAAAAAGAAAACATGTTCTTTAATATATTTGCCATCATCCTTTCTTGTCCACATGTGAATGATGTGTAATATGCATGTTTTACATTTTTGTATAAGGTCTCCTCTCAGTCTGTATGTAGCATTTTGTAATCTTTAAGTTAATGCTCACAGTGTTATCTGGCCTTTCTGCAGGAGCTGGTGAATCTGGGAAGAGTACAATTGTTAAGCAGATGAAGTAAGTGTCCATGTTGAAATTTTAAAATATAACTCCAGGTTGTGGATTTTGTCTTTTATATATGTGGCCAAATCAATATTCCTGTTCCCCATCGATTTAAAAACAACTGTAAACACTGGATGGGTGGTCCATGGATGGGGCGGGTGTGATAAAAAAAAAATTCTCACCCTTTTTTTTCTTCCTAAAGGATCATTCATCAGGATGGATATACACAAGAGGAATGTCTGGAGTTTAAGTCTATCATTTATGGAAATGTGTTGCAGTCCATCCTGGCCATAATCCGTGCAATGTCCACTCTGGGCATAGACTACGGGGACACGAGTAGAGCGGTTAGTGTAAAATAAACAAAAATGCGGTTTTGTACCTTTTACCCCTTATCCACCAATGATGTTCCAGGCACATTGAAAAGCAGTTACTTAACAGCCAATGTTGTGCCTGACACGTTATGGCACTAAACAAGCTTAGATCGCTTTCTTTGCTTAGATAGTGTTGCTGTAATGCTTCAATGTGCGGCCCCTCTTCTGGCATCAACATCCACCATACACTGTATGGCAGCGTACGCCCATTTTAAAAGTGTTTAGGAATTTAGCAACAAATGCCTCCTAAGCTTTAATATTGTTGCTGAAAAGGCATTCAGTGACACTGAACACCCACCCCAGGACGCACTGTGGACGCACTCCGGACAGTGGTGGCAAGCACTACTGGAAGAGATTTTGCCTCTTGCAAGATGGCGGCATCCTTTAAAAAATAAACACATTTCTGGAAGGGTCTCTCCAGACCCTCCTGAGAACTCTTGACTTGTATTCCAGGAGGAATACAGGTCAGTGGAGACCAGCTTTCTAATCACAATGTGATTAGTAAAATATTAAAAAAAAATTGAAAAAAAAATTATAAAAATAGGTAACATTTAAAAATATTAAATGCAGTGATGTCACCATCAGTAGAGGCCATCCTTGCAACAAAATGTAAGAAAAAGTCAAAAAATATATTTTATAAAATTATTATTTTTATGAGCAAGTGCTAAAATTAGCGCTGTACCTTCCCAAGAATTCTGATATGAAAAGAGGTAAGATACTAGCATTTCAAATACCCAAGGGGTGTCTTACTTAAAAAATATATATATATTTGATAAGGTAAATTGGAGTGGCCAGGTTCAAAGATGTCCCAAATGTGGCCTTTTGGCCCCAAACAACCAGACAACCCCATACATGGGGAGTATCGCTGTACTCAAGAGTTGTTGCTGAACAACAATTTTTTTTCAAAAATAGATGATTTGATGGGGTAAATTGTACTGACCGGCTTCAAAGATGTCCAAAATAAGACATGGTGGCAGAAAGACCATATGTGGAGTTTTACCTCCCAAACAACATGACAAACCCATGCATGGAGGGTATCACTGTCCTCGGGAGATGTTGCTGAACACATATTGGGATGTTGTGTTACAGTGACATATACTAGAAGCTGTAAATTCACACCTGAAGTACAATTTGTGTGATAAACACACAAAATAAATTACAACAATGGAGAGGGAATCGGTTAAAATTTCAGCATTTGAAATACCTTGGGGTGTCTAGTTTTGAAACATATGTATGGTTTGATGGGGTTAAGTTGCATTGGCCGACTTCAAAGATGTCTTAAATAGAACTTGGGGCAGGATGACCAGATTTGGAAACAAAAAGTGTTTTTGGAATAGCAAAACGCTACTTGTACTTATTGCCCTATAACTTGCAAAAAAGCAAAAAAAAAAAACACCCCAAAAACATAAAAACATTGAGTATTTCTACACTCAGGACAAATAGTAGAATCTATTTAGCAGGTTTTCTTATTAGCTTTTGTGAATGAGTAAAATATTTTTTAAATAAAAGCATAATTTGCATTTTTCATCATATTTTGTTATTGTTTTTATAGGAAATTAGATGATATGATCAAAAAATGATATCTGAAGAAATACCTTATTGTCCTGAAAAAGCAATATATAACTTGTGTGGGTACACTAAATAGGAGAGGAGAAAATTACAGCTAAATACGAGCCCTGCAAAAGTGTTAAAACAGCCTTGGTCACAAAGAATACAAAAAAAATAAAAAAACAGCCTGGTCCTTAAGGGGTTAAGCAAGCAGCTATGAAGACCACATTCTTTGATTTATCCAAAACTGTGAGTACTCACGTATAATGGGCACATTCTCATCGTCACATAGTCTGGAAGCAATCCCAATACTCTATTGCATCTTAATAATACGTGAGAATACCAACTGGTACTTTTCTCATTTGAATATCACATTTGAAATCCACACTTATATTTAACACCATGAATATAGGTACCTTAATTAAAAATATCGATAGTTTATGACAATGACAATGAATGATATTAAAACAACTACTTGGTTACCATCATTTATCAGTCACTCTGAGATGGGTCATTAAAAGGTTACTAATTTATTTACAGAGCTTCAAAGTAAACAAATATCACAGCCTGGTTTATTTTTTCCCGTTTTGCTAGTTATACAACACTAAGAGCATCAAATTGTTGTGTCTGAAAATTAAGTGTGTTAGTGAAACGCCTGTTTATTACTAAATCTGTCAAAAACGCAGCAGCAAGGTTTTTTTTTTTATCAATTCAGACGGCAGCTCTTCCATATCTGTACTGCTGAAAAAAGTCCTAAATTTAAATTCACTGGGCTAATCTTGCAGTTGATTGTTACAGAAGGCATGGTGTCCTGCGAGACCCAAGTGCACGTAAAAAGAGAGGAAAGGTATACAATACAGCACTGTTTTATATTAAAATAACATTCATTTCATTTTTTCATTTCATTTTTTGCTTGGGTTACCAGTGCATAGCCTTTTGTGAAATACTTGGCAAAAACGATTCTGACAGCAAGGGCAGCATTGTCAAGTGTTCTTGATCCATGTTCTCTAATAAAGGTGTTTGTTCAGAAAGTTGAAAACCCAAAGTATGAAGTGTGAGATCACCTCATTGGGTATCTTAAGAGTGGCTGGCAGCAACTTTATTTGTGGTCTGCAGGAAAGAGGTAGGACTATTGCTAGACTGAAAATTTAGCACTAGATTATATCTCATTTTTTCTATTGTAGTCAATGGGTAAATTGGGATTTTGTTTGTTTCTACTCTAGCAATACAATCTACCACATACATTGAAGACTCATTTAAAAAAGACAGATTTAAAAAATGCCAATAAAGTATATATAATTCTATATATAGTGTTACTATTAGTTACCATACCATATGAAAATATAATTTGCAGTAAAAAATATCACACAACATACATGAAATGTGCAGGCATCTAAATTTTTCCCTGTGTTTTCTGCACTAGTTATAAAATGTCGTTCATTTAACAAATAATCGTTTGAAACCATGGATTGAGATGCATCATATTACCGGAAGTAACTATATGTGCAATTTTGTTGCAAATAAATTGGAATATGGCAGAAAAACAAACAAACAAAAAAAAACTCAAAACAATAGTGATAGTCATAGTTTACACTATATTGCTTAATCTCTACATGAATGAGAACTGTTATACTTATTTATGTATATATTAATAGATAGATTACTACTATTACACAAAAATATCCAGGTATGCCTGGTACATTGGCAGACCCATGAAAGACCTACAACATGAGTTGTAGGGATAAAGAGGTGTAAGTCCCAACACCTGGACTTACCCCTTTATCTCCTTAATTTCCAAGAATAGGCAGGGTTTAGTGGGGTGACATTGCATAATTGCAGTATTAGGAAGCAGCATGCCAGGTGAGCTTCTTCACGTTTTCTTTGTGGATGAGTGAGTTTTTGTGTATGTGTGTTTCTAGGTGTTTGTATGTGTGTATGTTAGTGAATGTGTATGAGTGTGTCTGGGTATGTCAGTAAGTGAAAATGTGTGTATGTTTGGCTGTTTTAGTGTGTGAACATGTGTCTTTGGGTGTATAAGTGTATGTATACCGGTATTTTAGTGTATGCTGCATGTATGTGTGTCTGGGTAAAGTCTCAGAAATTGAGAGGGGGCAGTGTTAGTGTATGTATGTGTTTGTGTGTTCTATAGTGCTAGAGTCAGTGTGTATGTATATGTATAGTGCTTGAGTCAGTGTTTTTGTCAATTTACGAATAGTGTGTGTGTGTGTGTATAGCTGTAGAGTCTGTGTTTGTGTACTGTAGGTCATTGTGTATGTATGTATAACGCCAGATTTCGTGTGTGAATGTATGTATAGAGTCAGTGTGTGCATGTGTATAAGAGTATGGTGTTATTATATGTATGAGTGTATGGTGTTGTGTGTGTTACACTGTGAGTGTATGTCAGCATATAGTGTTAGAGTGTGTGTGTGTGTGTGTATTAGTGTATGGTGTTATCATGCATGTCCATCAGTGTCTGTTACTGAATGGTGTTAGGGTGTGTAAGTGTATATTAGTTACAATTAACATAGTAATTAATATTTAGCAATTAATTAGTAACCTGATTTACTAATATTTTATTGTACTGGTTTATACCAATTTATTAAATTGATTAATGGTTTCACTAATGTATTTATAAATTCTATATTAAATGGATTTATTTTTAACTTTATCTATTACATATATTTTATGCAACCTTTATTATCTTGAGAATGGGACATTTGTTAGAAGAGAACAGGGACTTTAAATATATGAAAATAAAAACATGATCGGAAAAGAAATTACCCCTATATTTTTGGCTGGCTCCTAGATGCAAAAGTTAAGATTGAGTTAAGATGTGGCATCATGTCAAAGTGCCACACCTGATCACATTAAAAGAATAAAAAATAAAAAAGCAGTCTGAATCTGCATTAATGTGACACTCCCTGTTAGCCATTTTGTCACTGTGATGAACAGAACCAGTAAAATTAAGGATAGTTAGGCAAAATATTACTATAATAGACATTATATATATATAATATATAGTATATATATATATACACACATATATATATATACATACACAGTATATATAGTTGTATATAGTTGATTCTCCATTTTGACTTTATTTGTGTTGAATAAATCATGACAAGTGTTAACACACATTATATATATAAGGCTGTATTGACCTAGTATTTTAACCTGCTAAGAAAAAATTATTGTTATTATGCCCTGATATGTAAAACCACAGAATTCAAAGTACTTTCACATGACTGTATTATATATATATGATAGAACCCTCCATCATTGGGGCCACTGGAGAGGCCTGAGAGCCAGCCTCCTCCCATGGGCCCTGGGTTTGTAAATACTTCTGTACCACAAGTATATCTTCCTATCACTTTTGAGGGGATTATCTCTGGGAGACAGCCAGGATATGCAACCAGGGAGTGACCGCCATTGTTTCAGTTTAATGTCTGACCCGCCTATGGTGCATTGTCTTGTATAAGTCAGCCCCCTCCCCCCAAGTTACACCACTACAGACATTTACCCCGGCCCAACCTTGGAACTGATTTTGGCCAGTGGAGGTTGGGACCCTATTGTATTGTTAATCCTTTTACTGACCCTGTAGTCTCTGGGAGGCAGATCAAGGGCGTTTGTATCCCAATATCTTGTTTTATGTTAATGTGTGCTTTGCTGGCTGTATCCAGCCCTGTGTGTGTGTGAAAAATAAAGCAGTATGTGTTTTGGTTATACCCTATACTGAGTCTCGGCTAGTGACTTGGAAACCGGGCAAAGAGTGCGTTGTCCTAGGCTAAGGGAGCACAAGTCGGTCGGACTACCCAGATCTGTGACAATATATATATATATAATTTTGTAGCAATTAGAAGCAAATACATTTAAATATTCTCTGTGCAATCTTTTCTATACCTCAATGTGAGCGTTATAAGAGCTACAGTCTATTTCTGTGATATTTCATAGCGTTGAGCAACTGACAGTAATTCCATAAAATTTCTGGACAGGATGATGGACGTCTCCTTTGCCACTTGGCTGACTCCATTGAAGAAGGTACTATGCCTCCAGAACTGGTGGATGTGATCAAGAGGCTCTGGAAAGATGAGGGGGTACAGGTCTCCTTTGACAGAGCAGCAGAATACCAGTTAAACGATTCTGCATCATAGTAAGTTAAAGAGAAAGGAACTCCATGGAGCATTGCTTAATTAACTGTAGTTTTCCAGTTGCCTTTTTGATGATGTAAAGACTCAGACTTTAATAAGTCCTCTGTCTAATCTTAGATTCAGGATAGCTTTATGCCTATCTCATGTATATTTCAATTCTCGCAGATTATTATTACTTATTGTTTTATGTAGTGCTAGCATATTCTCTAGCACTGTGCAATATGTAGACGAAACATAAGTAGTGTTTTACATAACAATTTGACTTACAGAAACAACAGGTAGAGCCTAGAGATTAACCTCTACCACTTCTGCTGAGAGGCTGAAACTCACTATAAAATGTCCTCATCTGTTTTGAAATATAACTCCATGAGCATTAGAGTTTTCACTGTTCAAATGATCTTTAGATAAATGCACCAAGTATGTTTCTGCCATACATTTAAGGAGAATGTCCCATCACTGGCTATTTTTTTCATACCACCAGTTACCTGAATCAGCTGGACAGGATCACTGCTCCAGATTACATTCCCAATGAGCAGGATGTACTGCGGTCCCGGGTGAAGACTACTGGTATCATCGAGACACAATTTTCCTTCAAAGATCTTCATTTTAGGTATTGCAGCGTGAATTACTTTACATCTCTAGACAACTTCCTGAACTCTCGGGGCCATATGTTATGATTTCTATTGTGCTTCAGTAAATGGTCTTCACAATAATTTTTAGGCCCTCACAAACATGAGAAATTACATTTTCAAGTATGCTATTGTTAGTATGTGGTACATATACTTACATACCTGAGTATATTGAGTATGACCTGTTAATCATAACGAAGATAATTGAATTCAGCAAGAACAAGTAGCGCAACTGCACTGTCCTTTTCTCCCAATACCGATTCAAAACTGTTCACAAAGGGCCGTTCTAACCTAGACTGGTCATGTCCAGGTCAGAAGGGCTCTTTCTAAACTATTTTCAACCAGCATGGGGAGATAGGAACATTAGGCCACAGTGTGCGAGCAGCATGGTTCAAAAGCTGCAGGAGAGGTATTAGGTAAGCGGCTGCAAACTTCTATGTATAAATGTATGTGAGCATGGTTGTCTATGTATACGTGTGTAAGCATGAATGTGTGAGAGTTTGGTTGTGTGAGCATGTATGTGTAAGTGGTGTGAGGTGGAGTCTGTATTGGCATGCGTGGTGTGAGAGGGAGTATTTGTGTTAGAATGAGTGTCTAGGTGTGTATTAGTGAGTATGAGTAAGTGTGTGTGTTAGCATGTGTAAGTGTGTTTCCATATGTGTGCCACAGTGTATATTGGGGAGGCAAGGGGCAAAGAAAGCACAGACAAGTTGTTTGGGGGCAACAATGGCATGGACAAACTTTTTGGGGCTAAGATGGCACAGATAAGCTGTTTGGGGGCACTGACAAATTGGGGCAAAGATGGCGGAGGCATTAGGTTGGCTTATTTTCATAATCAATCAGCTGGCCGGTTATTTCTTCGATTAACCGGATTTTTTAAAAAAAATTCCATTTTTTTGTTTATTTTAATTGTCCTGTGGTTTATAGTTACGCCCCTGGTTATAACACAGCAACTGATCAGATTGCAAGATAAAATAATCTTTAGGCATTCTGGCATATATGATGAAAAACAACAAGAAAATAAATACCTATCAAAATATATGCATGTGTTAACAAAATTATAAATAATATAGCAAATAATCTAGCACCTGTCATGAATCACATAAAGTGGTATTTTTACGTAAAATTCCATGTAAAGCAATTTTCAACTAACATCACCAACCAACCAAACACCACCAGACTTCTTCCCCTCACATTTTTATCTCAATTCTAAATATTGCTTACCTGACAGGATGTTTGATGTTGGAGGTCAGAGGTCAGAACGTAAGAAGTGGATCCACTGCTTTGAGGGAGTCACCTGTATCATATTCTGCGGTGCACTTAGTGCCTACGACATGGTTCTGGTGGAAGATGAGGAAGTGGTGAGAGCGATGACCTGTGTTTTGGTTACAGATAGAATTGGTAGGATGCCAACCAACCGTACATTTTAATGGGATCCAAGTTTATTTTTCTTATATATATTTATATATTATTATATATTATGTGTGCGTGGTAGGGGTAAAAACATGCGCAAAACGCCCAGTGGATCTAAATAGATGTAAAATACGCACAAAGCGGGTCTGAATATTTGTAAAACATGTACGAAAGGCCCAGTGGGTCTGGATAGGTGCCCCCTTAGGAAGTTAGGAAAGGGCACTACCTCACGGAAAGGAGAAGGAAGAACCATGGGAAAGAGAGAATATACAAACTGAGGGCAGCACAGAAAGTGAGCTGAGGGTGTGTTCGGATGGGAAAAACGCAGATGTAACACCCTAAAGGAGGGGCTGCCATTACATATATATATATATATAATATATATATATATATATATATATATATATATGTATATGTATGTGTGTGTAATGGTAAGGTGTAGACATTCCTAAATTTGAGAAAAAAATAACATGGATTAACTATGTACGGTCCAAATTTTTTAAAAATATACAGTGTCAACTATACTGCATATAAGTGGGGCATCTTACCACTTGTGTCCATTGGCTTGTGAAAAGAAACAAGGCCTACAACCATATTTTATTTAGCCTGTGCTTTAGAACATTCATCCTCTTAATTTTCTCATCTTTAGATTACAAGGTCATGCTTCTCAACAGATTCTATATTTTACAAATGACTAGTTTTTAATACATATATATTCATTAAAGTTCAATTGCCTTCTTAAATTCTATTATGGTCCTGGGCAAACCTTTACTGGCAGTAGTACTAGGGAGTCAATACTAGTCATTATTATTTATTATTTTAAGGTACAGTGTAAATATGGTGGCAAGGTTCTTCAAGTTTAGGATTGGGGCCCAGTGTTGAGTCACACCAGAGCTCTCAATCACCCCTTATTATACTAAGTGTCATGGTATGATATCTCCTGGCATGCAGCACTGAGAACTGTCTGAGGTAGCTGGAAGAATTTGACTCACAATACAATAACAGTTGTAAAACCAAACTGGAGATATTCAGTCACAAAGTCATGTGCTACTGTGTACAGCATGTAAATAAAGATCAGATTTTTCTGAAAGATTACGGTATTCTATGTTTGTTTTAGATGCCGCTATATTACTAGACCACTTGAATAGGCTTGTCCCGTGAGCCAGATGTTACACATGGATAATGTTGTGAATGTATTTAATGTTATTGTACAAGGTCATGGGAGGGAAAAGTTTGCAGAACACTTGTCTATGGGTTATTTGAATTTTTAAAGCATAAATCACCAAGTGCCACAGTTTTTTATGTCTTCTGTCTTTGCCTTATAGAACCGGATGCACGAATCTCTTCATCTCTTTAACAGCATCTGCAATCACAAGTTCTTTGCTGCGACATCCATTGTCCTGTTCCTGAACAAAAAGGACCTCTTTGAGCAGAAAATTAAGAAAGTCCACCTGAGTATCTGTTTTCCAGATTATGATGGTAACTGATATAACCAATTCCATAATAATAGGTTACCTGTCTATAGTGTCAGACATTTTTTGAATGCATACATTTTTATGTGGTAGACCAGTTTTTATGGTCAATATATATTAAGGAATACATTGCCAGGACAGTGCTGCTCATTTATTTAAATGTATCGCCCACAGGTCCCAACTCATATGAAGATGCAGGAAATTATATAAAGATGCAATTCCTTGACTTGAACATGAGGAAAGATTCGAAAGAAATTTATGGTCACTTGACCTGTGCCACTGACACAAAAAATGTGAAATTTGTGTTTGATGCTGTGACAGATATCATCATTAAGGAGACACTGAAAGACTGTGGACTGTTCTGAGATCCTCCGTAACCTCTTGCCCCTACTAATTCTAACTTCCTGCAGTATCAAGACAGAGTGTGGTCACTTCAACCGAAAATGCACAGTTCTTTAAAATCCTAAAACACTCTTTTTACAGACATCTTTGATGGCAAGTGGACTTCTGTGTGTTATAATAAACATGCAGTTGAGTTAACTAGTGTTAGGCATTCATTGCTAACATCATTAATGACAGACTAAGTGAATGAAGTGCTTTTAAGTAGGTCACAGATGGCCACATCATTTTCTTCTAACTAGTATAAGTAGCATGGATGTCTGCATTACAGTGACACTGTAGCAATTGATGCACATGATCCCTTTAAATGCTGTGTAGGAAATGTGTTCATCAAAACACATCTTCCTGCGTGGCATTCTCACCTCTAGCACTGACTTGGCAAATGCTGTGGATGGGGCTTGTTCAGACACTATGTGTATGTGTGGAAAGCTTTCTTATTAATTTCAATAGACATTTAGTGGCAAGAATAGTCAGAGCATGAAGGTGTAATATTGCATATTAAAGTACGTTGTAAGAAGTTGCATAAACAGTAACCATCAATTATGTCTAAGTTTACATTAGCATACATACAGATGATCCTCTGCTATTTGACAAGCTATTTCATGGTACCTGGAAGCCCCTTGAAAAATCACTACATTGATGCAAATTGTGTTACGTGATGCAATGAGCAACATAATCATGTAGTTACACTACAAACAAAAATGCTTCTGCCATCAGCTAAAGCCCCTTAGCATTCAAAATTGGTTAAGATTGTTGATATTATGGCCACATCTGGTCCCATGTAAAATCAGCTAGAGGCTTGGAAGAATTATTGCAATTAACGTGATGGCCCTGTCCCGCTTTATCTACATCATGTGCTTATTTCTCTTGAAGCCCCTAAAAAGCCCCTCAGAGAATACAAACTGCTCTTATTCACCAGGTTAAGGGGGGTTCCGCAGAGTCTAAGAGTGGACACTCCTGGCCCCTAGAAATGTAGGATATCTTGGTCTCCCAGATATAGAAGCATACTATAGAGCACATATACTGGCACAGGCTACACTCCTCCATACGAGGAAGGTAATTTCCTGTTGATCAGGAAAACTTTTTCAGCCAATCACATTTCACTTGGCTTTGATTGTGCCTTATCCAGGATGGAGGTACAATCTGAGGGCCTTTGAGGAACTACAAATACTTCCAAATAAGATCTATAGTCAATAAAGGGGTTTTGATGTTGACAGGGGGATATACCCCGCCTCGATACTTGCTTTATGCGAGAAAGACCTGGAGACCAGGAAAAACATCAATTTGCTACTCACTGGGACACTGATAAATAAATGAAAGCGGTTGTACAAACGGTGGAGGACTATTCTCCATTTTCTATGTGCATGCATCATCATATTGGACTTTGTTGTACCAGGTGGTACTTGACGCTTGCCGTGTAGTAGCAATGTTTCTGGGTGCGTCAAAACAGGTATGCAGACGGTATAGTTGGAGAGGAGACGCAATACATATATAGTGATCCTGTTAGTTGCTGCTGCCAGTCTGGTCTTGTGATCGGTCCTGGGGTTTAGGTTACCTTTTTCTCCCAAGTTAGCTCTCATCCACTTTCTCATAAAGAAATCTCCTGCTCTCTGATGAAGCTATTGATTCATATTCGACTGGCTATGAAAAATATGGAGATGTCCTACGCCCGAGGAGGCTCTTGTACCCTGTTTGAAAAGATATGGGGTAAACGGCTTGTGAGAGATCAGTACCACGCTAGACAAAATGTGAGACCACCTCCTGTGGGAGTGAGGGCCCTGATGAGTAAATGCCTGGTCGTTAATCCCTTGGTTGCTATTTGCCCCTTTTTTCCCCTCACTTGAAGATTCTTCCACAGACTGAGGTGGACACCTGGGGGGGGGGTTCTCTTGTCCTGTCCATTCTGCAGTCAGGCCCATTCATTATATGGAGTCAGAGAGACATGAGACTCACATGCCTAGGGACAGTGGCTTATCTGCAAGCTCCTTTCCCTCTTTGCATAATGTTATAACGGGATTTATAATCTACAAAAATGCATCTTTGTCATGATTTTATTTTATGTTGTGTCAACTTACACTAGTATATGACCTTGTACTTTGATGTTTTACTCTCCACATTGTACCTCCAACAAACCTAACTACTTGTAAACTGTGAGTGATTATACATGTGAACATTTTAATAAACACCACTAACACACCAAGGAATCTGAAGCACGAGGAGAAGTCTAGGGAAGCACTGGTAAGTCGGAGGCTATAAGGGCTTTCTGGAGGCAAATAGGGGGTTAAAAGGAATATCAGGGAGGCAGAGTGGCATATAGGGGGTTGAAAGGAATATCAGGGAGGCAGGGTGGCATATAGGGGGTTAAAAGGAATATCAGGGAGGCAGAGTGGCATAAGGGGAAAAGGCATATCTGGGGGCAGGTTGGCAAATAGGGGGTATAAGGCATTTCTGGGAGCAGAGTGGCACATAAGGGGGTATAAGGCATATAAGGGGACAGGTTGGCAAATAAAAGGAAATAAAAACAAAAATGCATTTTTCTCATATGAAAAAATAGCTTACATGTGAATAAATATTTACTAGTAAAACCTTTTTCTTATAGGGTAGTCTTATATTCAGAATTTTTTCCTAAATAAATATTCAAAATTTGGGGGGGTCATCTTATAATCGAGCAAATATGGTATGTTTATAATTTATTAAAGGATTAAAAACTAATCACAAAGCAAGCTCCGTTTACATATATATGGAGTGCCTCTAGCGCCTGTGGGATTCCTTCCTGGCGTGTAGTCCCAAATCACATCTATATATCCATGCTTGTAATGGCTGGAAATCGTGAAGCAGTTCACTGAACTTTCATTTCTACAGCTCAAAGAGTCTATCAGCTAGTCTGGGTCACATACATGGCATCAACTCTTTGTGTTTACGTCACGCTATACTTGGCGTGACTCTGCCCACCCACGCCTTGGGCTTCCTTGGCGGTATGGCACACATTCAAATGTCATTGTTTAACCCTGTGTTTAAAGTGCCAGTTCTTATTAAAAGGTGCTGTGATCAATTAACCTTTGGTTAAAAACAAAATCACATGGGATGATACAAGCTACTCACTCATTAATTTCTATTTTGTAGGTTGTTATTACTATTGTTATGTATTTATATAGCGCCAACAATTTATGCAGTGCTTAATACAATACATATATTCTGGGGGTATGACAAGATGACAATTGGGTTAGGACTGGAGAAAAGGTTAGAAGGTGGTAGTCAGACAGAGGGAAGGGAGAGATGGAAAAATCTGAAAGGGAGCATGATCTGGAGAAAACCCAGATCAGGTGAGTGTCCCTCAGTGTGTGTAAGGGAGTTAGTCCATTGAGAAAGACCAGAAGAGGATGTTTGTAAAAATGTTTGTGTTAAAGAACTGAGGTAGGACCTGGAGTGTGATATATTACTGCAATTTAAAGAGAGTGGAGAGAAAAGGGAGGGATGTCTATACCACCAACCCTTTCTGCCATCAGGCCTAAGAGTGTGCCTGAAGTGTAATCCTCTGAAGGATACTGCAGCAGAGGCGGTAGTATCATGGGAGGGGATCCAGGTTTCAGTAAGTGCTAGGAGGTTAAAATCATGGGAGAGAAGGCGTGATAGCATAAAGACGCTTGTGTGCGTGGTGGGGGCGTTCCTGGGACTACATGCTTGAGATGGGAGCCTGGGCTGAGGAGAGAGTGAGCTGCTGACGTTCAGCAGGCGCTCTCTGATCCCGGTACCGAGACTGCGACGAAGCTCGCCTGACGGGTCCTGAAAGGGCTAAGAACAGGACTGGAGAGGTTAGAACGACACCGGAGGACACAAAATACTTCTCCGGCTCTGCTCCGTATTCGTGCCGAGGATTGGAGGCGGTCCTAAAGCCCTCGTGATTTTCGGCGGTCCGGCGTCCTGCTCAGCGCGGCATCTCGAACGCGGCTATCTCCCGGGAACAAACAGCTGAAAGAAAGATTCTCTCTTATTTGGAGTCAGAATATTATTACGTTTTTAAGAGAAAAAAGGGGATTTTTTAAAATTTATATTATTGATATATACACAACTCATTGACCTCTGGAAATCCTGTTTATTTAGAATGTGAAAAAAAACTTATTGAAATAATTAGAATACCAATATATACTGATGGAGTAACCCCTTACTAGCTAAGGGGCAATTATAACTTCAGGATTTAAACAGAGGGAAGGAGAGATTGCGAAACAGTACTGGTTAAGAACTGACTTATATCTTTGATATACATATGATATTTTGGACATTTTAGCCACCCTAATGTTAGAGAAATTTCTCTTAACTAAGATATATTCGGATAGAGTAGCTTTTCGTTACCTTAAAGCTAAACATAGGTCCCTGATTTAATCCAAGAAAGAAAAGAGATTGCGGCTTGGTAACCAGGAAAGAACTGGCATATACTCTGAAATATATCTGATTTATTGATATTTTTTTTGGAGGGGGGACATTTTGGCTAAGTGAACATATAATTTGAAAACGTACTGAGATTTGGTGTTCTAGTCTCTTCTAGACGGAAACTATTAATCAACTTATTATGCCTCCTAAAATTGATAAGACTGAAAATATTGATAAAATAGATAAAGGAGAGAAGGTTAAGAATATTAACAAATCAAAAAAACACAATCTACAAGTACTTTTTACTCTCCTAGCAGTCAACTAAGCCTTTCAGAATCACCTGAAAAATCAATATTAGAACATTGCATTGAAGAACCAGACCATATTCAACAACCATATATATCCCATAAAGATTTATCAATTGCTCTAGAAGCCTTATACGTGAGAATTAAGTCTGATTTGGACAGAAATCTGAAAGACTTCAAGGATGAGATATCCACTGTAAAGTGATCACTACTTCTTCATTCCCAAGAGATTTCCACTCTTCAAGCAACAATTAAAGATTTAAAAGTACAAAGCTTGAATTTGGAAATCAAAAAAATGGAGCATAAACTAGCGGACATCGAAGACAGCTCTAAAAGAAAAAATCTGAGAATCAGAGGAATCCCAGAAGCAATCACAAATTTGGATCATTACTTCAAAGAACTCCTGGTGTCAGGACTCAGGTGACCAGGTCAGGTAGGAGCCCATGCGCAGGGGATACTTGGGGTTCAGTCTGTAACCCTCGGTGCATGATTACGCAGACAAAGACACCACGAACAGTAATCCAGGTAATGCAGTGAATGTTATGTATATAACAGGACCAGCAAATAAGGGTAATACAGTCTAAGCAAGAAACGTATGGCAAAATAAAATACCGGTGATAAGTCTTTTGGCAGGGAGCCCGCTTGGAAGGGCGCGATAGACAGGGAGCCCGCTTGGAAGGGCACAAAAGGCACAAAAGCAGGGAGTCCACTTGGAAGGACACAATAGCAGGGAGTCCACTTGGAAGGACACAATAGCAGGGAGTCCACTTGGAAGGACACAAAAGCAGGGAGTCCACTTGGAAGGACACAAAAGCAGGGAACCAGGACCAGTACAGGTGCAGAGCCAAAGCAGGAAGGTCCATAGACTTTAATACAAAGGCCCTGACTGAAGGGCAGGGCAGGTTCATAAAGGCAGGGTAATCAAGGTAACAAGTCCCAGCTGGATGTATTGGCTAGGGCTCAACCCAGGTAACAAGGCACACCTGAGTTCTGAGTGCTCCAGAGGGCGGAGGGTGGCCACTAGTGGTAGCAGATGTAAATGGCACAGGTATGAAAAAGCCATGGTTCAGGTCAGCGAAAAAGTGGTTCCTGACACCTGGCTACATATATGGATATAAAATTACTTGGACCAATACCAGTCGAGAATGTCTACAGAATTCCAAAATCATCTAATCCTACTTATAAGGACAGAGATAGAGATATCATAGTTATCTTCGCTAGTCTTTGGATAAAAGATCAGTTGGTTAAAGGATGGAGGGAAAATCCGCAAAAAATAAAAAGTTTGTATCATTAACTTTCTATCCGGATCTCTCCCAAACCACAAGACTTAACTGGAAGAAATTTGTGGCCCTATCAGCATGTTTAAGAGAAAATAATATCAAATATACTTGGGGACTCCCTATCAAAATACGAGTCACTTACAACGGAAAGACTTACATCTGTCATGACCCCGAACAGCTTAAAACTAAATTAACTACTTGGGGCCTAACAAAATGAATTTTAGCCATGGAATCATAGAAGCTCCCAATCTTTTCCCTTTTTTTTCCCTCTTTCTCTCCTCTCCTATAAAGAAATATACACATACACAACACAATAAAAGGAAATAATCTTTATTAGCGATTTACTATCATTTAAATATAAATTAAAAACAACATAATTGGGACATGGAATATCTAAAACTATATTATATTGGACCTATACACAAGTGTAAGAATGATATCATATTTATATACTTCACACGGTGGTAACCTCCTCTCTTCTTTTTTTTCTTCCTAACACATAGAAATATACATTTATATGTTATATCAAAATGAAATATTATTTAGGGATTTATCTTATTATTTAATACACAAATTAAAAATAGCACAGTTCGTAATTTAAAACTTAAATTTAAAACTGCACTCACACCCCTTTCTCCCTATCTCTTACCTTTCTCATCTTCTATCTTCTTTCTTCCATCCAGTTGTGGGAGCGCGAGGTCTGTCATTTCAGACCTCTGTTTACTGCTCCCTCATCACTGCGCGCCGGCAATTGATGCCGAGTGCCGGGATATGACCTCATCCCCGCGCTCGGCATCAATAGCCGGCGTGTAGTAATTAGGGAGCAGGGAAGCCGAGGTCTGAAGTGCCAGACCTCGGGCTCCCTAATGTCGGGCTAGTTAGAGGGAGGTCGTGATCTCCCCAACCAGCCCTGCTGATCAGGGCTAGTTGGGGAGATCACGATCTTGCACCTACCTCGGCGCGGCCCTGAAGAACGGCCCAGGGGAGGCGGCTTCTCCGCTCGCCCCTCCCCTAGAGATTGGTGGCTTCGTGGGAACCTCCGGCTCGGTAAGTACCCGGCGTATAAGACGACTCCCGTCTTTTGAGAAGATTTTCTGGGGTTAAAAAGTCGTCTTATACACTGGAATATACGGTATATTGTAGGGACTAACCTAAATACACACACAAAAAGAAAGGGAGAGCAACCACGTGATACTTATATATACCTCACATAGGTAGTAACCCCCCCTTCTCTTTTTTTTTGTTTTGTTTTGTTTTTCTAACACAGAAATACATACACATATGATATATTAAATACATATATTTTATATATTAAATATTTTATGGGGATTTAAGTTATCATTTAAAAAATAACACAGATATACCTTTATATGCAATATTTAAAATTATATACTATATAAAGAGTCTCCCACTATCACTTATACTGGAACAAAATATATTTATTCACAAATTCATGAATAGGAGAATTGGCATGCGATATTCATATCCTTCAAATAGCTAGTAAATCTTTTTTTTTTCTCTTTCAGTCCTAGGACGCCCCCATGATAATCCCAGATGGATCAGAGATTTTTTCTCCGCAATGGGAGGTTGGCAATTGACCCCCTCCCAAAGAATGGAGATTAGATATTGCATTCGTTGAAGAAACTCATTGGCAAAAACAACAAAAATCATTATGGAAGTACCGTAGATACCACCACATATACACTACCTCTATGACTGAGAAAAAGAAAAGAGGTGTCGCAATCATATTATCTCATAAAATTAAATTTGAATACATTACGCACGAATCAGATAAAGAAGGAAGATAGCTAATTTTAGTTTGTAAAATGAATGATACTTTTTACACGTTTTTGTCTCTTTATGCCCCCTCTGAATTAACAGCCAAATTTATTAATGACTCAATAGAAATTTTAGAGAAAATTGAAAAAGGTGTGGTAATTATAGGGGGAGATTTAAATTGTATCCAGGATGTTAACCTGGACAGGAAATCATTAAAGAAAACCGAAGTATACGATAAAATATTTTTTAAAAAAGCTGAACTGTTTACAGCCTCCCTATTTAAACAAAACTTGTATGACGTTTGGCAAATTATGTACCCACACGAAACAGACTATACCTTTTACTCAGCACCTCACAAATCATATTCACGTATAGATACCTTTTTCATGTCGGGACTCACACTGGAGAGATTCTCCTCCTCCTCGATTACCTGGTCTGACCATGCACCAGTTTATATTTCAATTTTAGATAATCCAAATTATAAAAAAAGATTTGGATGGCGTTTGAATGAACAAATAATAAAATCAGAAGAGAATAAGAAAGAGATGCGCACCTTAACGAAGTTATTCTTAGAGACCAACGATACAGGGGAGACTTCAATGAGTACTTTATGGTGCGCTATGAAAAGAACAGCCCCGGAGCATGAAATAGGTGTAGGGGCACCATGACCGGGTAAGGAACAAGGAGCACACCATGACCTAACAAAGGGTTAAGTGCTTGTTACATTTAAGCATCCTGTATAACTGTCTGCCCCTTGAGTGAACTTTTGCCCTCTAGCCTGAATATTCAGCGACAGGATGAAGGGGAGGGCACTGAGGTGCAAAAGCAAATAAATTTGGGAACCTATGCTCAGTTAAGGTTGTAGGTTTTTAAATAAGTAGGCGAAATTCCCACCCTCCCTTCCCTCTTTTTGTTTACTGTCTATAGTGTGTGTGGCGTTTGGTATTATGTTATGGTCATTGTTCAAATGTGGTTGGCTGGTTCGGTGCTTGAGACAACTATCTAAGGTATGGTTGTACTCGTGGTGCACATGCCTAAGGGCGGAAGTGCAGAACACTCCCTGGGCGCGTGCTCAGGTGATACGATGGTTGGCGTGTGGTTGCTGGGCTTGGACGCCGGAAGCCTCTACAAGTGACGTGGAGGATTTACGCCCTTACCAGCCTTATGGATCTAATGTGTTATACGGTTGGCGTTTTTAGCCAAGTTTGTGGTTAATTATGGTTTTTAATAAACACGTTTAAGAAATATGTTTTAAGGAGTGTCACGGTTGGGGAGAATATTTTATGTTGACCGTGGCCAAATTTTATCCAAAAATCGAATGATTAAATAAAGCATTTTATTTCAAACACTGTGTGTATTTCTCTTATTGGGAATGGGGCCGAAGTTGACGATACTAAGGTCATGCTTCCTGAGAGGCCACTTAATTAAAAAAGCATCCTGGATCAAAAAATCTATGCGGAAAGATTTGACAGATCTACATATAGCATTAGCAATAGCAGAAAGAAACAACCCACAAGATTAACCCTAATGAAGAAAGGTTGGATTAAATAAATTTAATTAAAGCAGAGATATTAATTAAATTACAACTTAAAGTAGATGAAATAATGACGCGATTAAAACAAAAATGGAATCTCTCGGGAACAAATAAGCTTAAAGCTCAAAATTACAGGATTAAACAAATATATTTTAAAGATAAAATATGTTTTTCCCCATCTCAAATAGGAGACGCTTTTAAAAATTATTATTAATCACTTTATAAAACTTAGAAGATCTCAATAAAACAGAAGCACAAATATTTTCCGACCTAGAGAAATTAGATCTCCCTCAAATAAAGGAACAATTGAATTTGTTAAACCAACCTTTCTCCATTACAGAGATTGAAGAAGCTATAAATAGTCTGACTCCAGGGAAAGCACCAGGGCCTGACGGATTGCCTGCGTTATTTTTCAGACCTTTGGGCATGGAGCTAACACCGATTTTTAAAAGACTCTTTGATGAAATAGGGGAAATAGGAAAATTTCCGATAGAAATGCTGGAAGCAGCGATAACACCTATACCGAAACCAGGAAAAGATATGTCAATAGTCACTAACTATAGACCAATTTCCCTTATAAACTTCGATGTGAACATTTTCTCAAAAATATTAGCCCAAAGACTTAAAATTATTATACCAGATCTTATAAAACCTGTTTGATCAGGGTGAATATCAGGCAGATCAGGAGAGGATAACACCCGTAGACTCTTTAACATATTAGAGGAAATCCATCGTAAGAAAATCCCCTCAGCTTTACTTGCATTAGATGCAGAAAAAGCTTTTGATCGAGTCAAATTTATGGAAGCAACTCTTCATACAATTGGATTAAACTAAAGATTTATGAGATCCATTATGGCACTATACTCCTCTCCTACGGATGGCTTTTGAATCTAAACCCTTTAAAATCCAAAATGGTACCCGTCAGGGATGCCCTCTAGCACCATTGATTTACGCTCTAGTTACGGAGCCTTTAGCAGCCTCTATTAGAAATGCACAAAGGATTCATGGTATAAAAATAGGCCCTCAGGAACCCACACGTTTACTGAACCCACACACATTAGATATTTTTTTTTTCAGCACAAGAAGGGATTTCTTTAGATGACATTGTTTTGATTGTATCATATTATTTTTGATTATTATATTATTTTATTGTATAAAATATGGTGACAAAATTAGAAAAAAATGACTGTTTCTAACTTTTAGTTGAAAAATCTTTTACTCACCGTAAATTCTTTTTTCCTTAATATAGTGGCAGTACACATGGGTGTTGCTCTTCCTTAGGGACAAGGATCTGAAATACAAAGCGTTAAAACCCTCCCCCTTCCATAACTCCTCCTCTTCCTTACCCATAAGACCACACCGGAACAAACACAGCCAGTAAGTACCAAGAATACAAACATGCTTGAAAAATAACTTTAATGGTAGACAACATGAGGGAGGGAAATATGTACTGCCACTATATTAAGGCAAAAAGAATTTACGGTGAGTAAAATTCCTGTTTTTCCTGGCATATAGTGGCAGTACACATGCAAGCAAGATAACCAAATGGGAGGGGAATACTTAAGAGACCACTGACTGGTGCATCCTGCACCAGAAAAAATGCCACAGAGGAGGAGAAGATGTCTAGTAAGTAATGCTGGACAAATGTATCGAAGGAACACCGGGTAGCTGCCTTACACATATATCTTCAGGTCGACTTCCCAAACCTAGACCCAGACATAGCTCTTGTGGAGCGAGTCGAAATATGGGACAAAATGACTTGTCTGCTGCTTGAGTGAGCTAGTCAAATGGTCACTGTAAGCTACCTCAAGATGGCTAGCATGATCTGAATATCTACCAAAAAAGGACAAACAATTGATCCGTATGGCGGAAAGCAGTGGTGTGATCTGTAGAAATGTCTAGAGCTCTTTGGACATCCCAATGTGCCCTTGTCTCCTCCGGAAATACCTGATGGAAAAATGGTGACCATAGCAGCTGAAGACAGAGCTAGTAGTTACCCAGTTGGCTTGCGGAAGTAAGAGTCACCAACAATGTCATCTTCAGTGACAAAGACTTCTTCCAGCGGTTCAAAGGGTACAGAATAGAGAGCTAGTAAAATCAAGGTCAAAAACCCAGGAAGGAAAAAAATGAGACTGTCTGGAGGTTGCCGAATAGTTGCCGCTTAAAGAAATGCCTGATCAGAACATACAAGGCCAAATCCAAAAGGAGAAAAATACTGAGGGACGATACTAGCCCTTTTGAGGTTGACATATTAAGACCTGCTAAGAATCTGTTTTGCAAAAAACCACGAGGACGGAACAAGCAGAAATAAAAAAAACCCCTGCATAACCAGGAGAAGAATTCCTCCAAACCTGAAACCTCCGAACAGCATTGTCATGGGAAAGTCCATTACCTCTAAGGATAACCCTCGCCAAAGCTAGGCCATCAAAATGACCATCTGAAGGAATTTTGTTCTCCACCGACTGGGATGAAAATCGCAGCTCCTAAACTCGAGGCCATATTGTTCCTAAGACTTTATGAAAAGTTACGGTCCAAAGAAATGTGTGTTGTACTGTAACTTCTTTATGACTGGACTGGACTGGATTAGCTGGCCAGTTTGTATAGGTAGTCTCCAAGATGGAGTAGGATTGTTTCTTTGTTTTGTTTATTTACACTGTGAGGCGCAATACTGTGGACCTCAAAGAAAACTACAATAAACCACATTTTGCTTTTATTCTGTTGGTGTTGGGAGTTTCTTGACTGTAACTGGGCCATCCTGCCACGGTGCCTTGGAGCAGCTTACTGCAGGGATACAAGTCGTCAGAATGCCCAAGATGCTCATAGCTTTTCTAAAGGGACAGGTATGATTTTGTTGCAAAGCTGACACAACCCTTCTTACTTTTCTGATCTTTGATATGAAATAAAGAGCCATAAGGAGGAGGAGTCCCCTATCAGCTGCAAGAACTGCATACTTAGAAAAAAATAAGGTTGGACTTTTTATGATCAAAACATATCTGTATGAACCATTGCAGCCGACCACCAATTCCATCAGAATTAACCTAGGCTCTTGTTCTTAGGATGTTACTGAAACCTTTTGTACTGGCTTTGTCTACAAAATTATGTGCCTAATAAAAATGTTGAAAAGGCCTGGTGTTTTATCTGGGCACCTCCTGTTCCATCTGGTCTTCTTATCCTGGGGAAGTGTACTCTTGCTTGATACGCTCTGCCAATGGGGAAACAATGCCATCTTCATGAGAACGAAGGCCGGAGCTGAAATGGATTCGATGAGCCATTCATCCACGGATGGGATGACCCTTATACCTTATTCTCTGAAAGTTGAGAGACCCAAACTGGAAATGGAGAATTCTCGGCCCATTCCTTATAGAGAGCCTGAGGAATTTACTGGATGCAACTAGGGCTGAAACAACTAATCGATAAAATCAATAAGAATCGATAATGAAAATCGCTGTCAACGATTTTCATTATCGATTAATAGAATCGATTTTTATCGATTATAAAAAGAGGTTTTTTTCAGAGCAAATACTCTGAAAAACTCCTTTCCTTATATAATCCGACCGTCCCATACACCACTCTGCCTCTCTACCCGGCGTGAAGTGAAGAGTAAGTGAAGGTGAGTAACGGAGGCTGTCTGTGCGCATCGTGCAGACCCCCACCGGCTGACAGAGAATCATCCTCTCTGTCAGCCGGTAGGAGTCTGCATCGCACAGACAGCCTCCGTTACTCACCTTCACTTACTCTGAGGCTTCTATGAAGCTGCAGTGAAAGTGCCTGTCAGTAACGGAGCCGGGTAGAGCGCCGCACTTTGTTCCATACTCTGCCTCTCTACCCGGCTCCCCGGTGTCTTGTGTACCTCCATTGCTGACAGGAGGCAGAGTGGAGTATGGGAGGGGGGAGTAGGCAGAGTGGAGTATGGGAG
>VKOC01008237.1:0-22125 GCA_009364415.1 Spea multiplicata | reverse complement strand
TATATCAAAATGATTATTCCTCCCCATTCCTCCCCTTCAATCATAATGCACAGAAACAAAACAATGTATGTTAGTAGATTTCAGGATGACGTCGTTCCCGACACAAGGTGTTGACTTTGTTTTCTGAATTGGTTGATCATTAAAGTAATGATTATTTTTTAATGTTAATCACAGGGCAAGAACTTTACGCGATCCACCGGATTGTCTGTCACCGGATACTGGGAATGACTGCAAAGGCGAAGTAATCTCAGAAACTATATAATAACCCAACGCGATCCTTCAGAACGACATTCTCTGCGCCCAGACTATTTACAGTATATTAATGACGTACATACGCAATCGATACATTATCCATCCGTCCAAACCATCGCCCATCAAAACATCACATTCTCGCTGATCTGGAGAGAGAACTGGCCAGGTGAGGAGAGGAAAAGTGGAATGACATTTGAGAGCGCAAGTGTCTGCAATTGGGGCGAGAAAGGAATAAAAGAAGTAAATGAAAGAGTGGAAAAGAAGGAAAAAAAGGGCGGCATTACAGGAACAGAAAGACATTGTTCTAATGTCCACTGCCCTCACCCCATCTCCGTGGACAGCCATGAATGAGAGTTACATGAGAATGAGAGTTACATGAGAATAAGAGTTACATGAGAATGAGAGTTACATGAGAATAAGAGTTACATGAGAATGAGAGTTACATGAGAATGAGAGTTACATGAGAATGAGAGTTACATGAGAATGAGAGTTCAATGAGAATGAGAGTTATCGGAGGTCCTCATGCCGGATCCATGAGATTGCTAAACAATGAGAAACCCCTAGAAAGCACAGCTAGGTGGGCTACTCGTGCTAATGAATCCAAAGGGTTCCAGACATAAAGTAAGGGCAGAACTCGACAGCACAACCTGCTAGGGAAAAGATACAGTAGATTCCGGATTGGGAATATAAAGTGATCAGGAATCCATAAGTATAACCCCGAATGGTATGATCCAAGGGTTAGGTGTGAGGGTATGACATAACCAGACCGTTTATGTTTATGCCATACGTAAGAAGGTGAAGCTAGTAGCCACCAACAAGCCCGTACCACAAAAGAAGCCAACAAAAAAATGGATTTACGAGATGAGAAACAGTACATGGAAGAAAACAATAAGACAATAGGAGGGATGTGTGTGTGAGACACGGGGCCAACACAAAAACCAAGAGAATGGGTAGTCAAGGGAGGCAAGGACTAAATCAAGATGGGCAGCGTAGGGGAACCAGAGGTAATGATGACTGCTGACAAGCCAAGTGCAGAGTAATAATGGGCAATGTTTCCAAAAATCAGAATTGCTCATTATCTAATGCCAGATAACAAAGCCGTCTAACATATGTGCTGACACAATGACCACCGGGCCCTTTGGACGCCATCCTTTCAATAAGTGAGAAAGAAGACTTAATCAGTCAAAAAAAAAGAGGTAAGTACTTGCAATGGAGGTAATTTACAGGTAATGGAGAGTCGTCTGTTGGGAAGGACATGATTGTTGTTGTGAAACATTCTACTCTGCATCTTCTCAGCTTTGCAAACAGAACCACAAACCATGAATTACTCTCTGTTCTGTTTGATGGATGGAGAAAGTCGAGGAACACTCACTCTTGGCCCAATTTAAGGATTTCCTTAGGTTCTTGTCTGAGGTCCACTTATAGCTCAGCGATTTTGTTCTTCCAAAGTTATTGTGTCCGCACCGGGATCGACTTAATCCTCGGTCCCATACATAACGTGACCATTAAAGGTCACTGCCCTATTGTCTGCATTTTTTCCATCCCCGCTATTCCTCTTCCACAGCTCTTTACACTTTCAGCCAGGAAGGTTCCAAGATGGAATGGAACTGCTCGTCAAATTGGCAGAAGAGGATATTATTAATAGAAACCAAGTTACCGAGGTTTGAACGCCTGAATCTTACTGTAACAAACAAGCTTTAGACAAATTTCAAGATAAGTCATATGCAAGAATATGATAATTTCTTAGTATGTTCAATTTTTTTATCTTAGAAATGTTTTTTTTGTCTGCCCCGAAGCAGCGGACAATATACCCGAAATACAGCTCAGTGGGTAAGTGCGTGGCGTCTAAGACGGGGCAAAAGCTGTTCAATATAGACAAGAATAAACATACATTTTAATGAGATCACCAATTTCATGACAATAGGTATGACATATGTGTTGCAGAAGAGGTAAGCAATATGACCTAGTTTCCTATTAACAGCGCTAAGCAAGAATGTATCTATATGTACCAGAGAATATATGTAACATACAGTAGGATATATTGTTATGACGTCATCAAGCGATGAAGAACGTGTCAACCTGGAGATCATTTCAGGGTGAAATACAATAAAATGTTTTCTATATATAGGCATTTAAATAATGTTACATTGAATTACATGAAATATTTACCTTTAAGTTATAAACCCATCAACCAATGACGCGCCTTGATGACTTAAGATGGTAAGAAGTGCCTCTGTTGGGGTTAAGTTCTGACATTTTTACACAAACATGGATAGAAGCCCAAATTTTCGTGATCCGTCTGAAACAAAGAAATAAACACAGGTAAGAAAAATAAATGCATAAAAAACATATTTTTGTGTTTGTTTAAATTTACATTTATCAGGGGTCCTTCACCAAACTATGAATCAGTGCCACCACTTTGGGGGGGAAACTTATATAATTGTGGCTTAGAATTTGAGGTTGGTTATTCAGGTGCCCGAGTTGCTAAACCTTCTAAAGACAAGGCGTTGGTAATAATATTAATTTAATTAATTTCTCGCTAGGGTTTTGGGGTAACTAACCCACCATAGTGCCCTCAGATGCACGGTATGCCCCTTCCTTCAACATATTATCACGTATAACGGCATCAGAAGAAACAGATCAATTTATTTCTTCTAAAAGCGCTACAAAGTAGAACCACCACTTCCCTTGTCATATAAATAAAAATATAGAAATTACGCAATAAAACCTCGGATTATAATTCACAACTTCCAGAAGGTCTACTCTAGCGTGGTCTCAAGTCTAAAGAAGACATCCTTCCTTTGGATTATAAATATATATGGGGGTTTTCCTTGGATTATTGAGCGTCTACCCTTGTGGATTACAATAAGAATGTATTGTTTGTATTTTGGATACGAAGCTGAGGATTCAGGGGCATCGATGAACCTCGCGGATGGAACTGGCTTCACTTTGGCTTGAAAAGCTCTTACTTTCAAATTGCCACCTTGGCTCTTCCATGGCAAATGTTTGGAGAATCCTCTTGAAGAAAAGCAAGGGGAGTCCTCTCCAAGAATATGGTCAGTTCCCAAATGTCAACATAGATCCTCCTGCTCGTCCACAATGTTAATCAAGAAGGAGCATACCGTGCTCTGCTGTGCCATGGGATTAGTGAACCCCATTCAATCACTCTTATTCCTTTATTTAGACCATATATAATGGCAATGACTAAAGTTTGAGAAAGGACTTGGTAGACGCAGGTATTTAAAGAGATGATGTCATTGGACAACATGTCTGTGACTTTCATTGAATGGCGCTATCATTTAGTCCAGAGTACAGATGCAGCATATATAAACCTGACAATCGCATGGTTGATATATAAATATTTGACATTTTAAGAATGGATTTCCTGTAAACCCAGGTTTAAGGCATGTGGTCCGCTTGGTATCACTGGCTGGCACGCTGCATCGTCCATGCTTTGGAACTTAGGTGGCACAGATAATCAGGTGAGAATCATGTCGCTGTGCCAGTGAACTCTGTATATCGGGGTCACCAAGCGTCCACAATCTTCTCTCATGAGCCAAGCCAGGAGCTTCTTCCAGATTACGAGGAGTGTCCTAAAGAAAGACAAGGTAGGTGGTCAAGAAGTGCCGCAGTCCAACCCTGTTTCACTTTTCAGGTTCAACTTTCGAAACAACCAATCCAAGCCCCACGCTTGTGATGGTTTATGATTTAATGAATCTCTCACTATGATCTTGTGGTAACTAACCCACCGTAGTGCCTTCAGATGCACGATATGCCCCTCACTTATTTATTTCTTCTAAAAATGCTACAATGTAGAACCACCAATCAACAATCTACCCAACCCGCACACTTGTGATGATCAAATCCAAGATATTGGGACGCCAAAAGTGATGAAGGACAAACGTTGGATAAAGATGGGATTAAATATCTGGGTGTGCAGTATTATGCATTAAGGGTGCATTTACACCCACTAGGTGCAGTATGAGAAACATAATTCCTTGTACCCAAACCATTCCCAGAAATAGGTCTTTAATCAAGTAAAATGTTGCCTCGTTCATTATTTTGCTGGGAAAACTTAATTGTCATGTGACATAAAATCATGTAGTTACAGGTTAACTGATGGGGATCTTGAGATCTGGTCTGAGACCTATGACATAAGATGCCATACTAGGGTATGATGCGGGAGGGGAAAACAGGGCACATATCAACAATTCCTGCTACTAAAAACCTAATGTGGACCCCAAGTTCACTATGTAACCTGTATAACAAAATAAATAATTAAACAAATCTTGTGTCATGTACTGGACAGGGAAGAGTGTACTATACATTTCAGGGTAACTTATATCAGATGATATATGGGGGTGTATTTACTAAAGGGAGAGTTTTGAGGAGGGTTGTGGCTATAATGCTCTCTTTTTGCAATTCACTATAAAGGACCATCTCTGAAACAAATAGAGCCCATGGCGTCAGACGTAACAAAAGGTGGTTCATATAAATACCATCAAAGACCCATCACGATGCAATGCGAAGTTCTTCTAACAAAAGGACATGCTGGGAAAAAGTGGTCAACATCTGTCAGCGACCATTTTTTTACAGTCCAGATTCTGCAGGGGAAGCCCCCGGAGGAGACCTTTTACTTCATACCTCCCAACAGTCCTGTTTTTGGTATAGTCACAATTTTTCAGTTTTTGCAGGCAGCGGGGATAATGGGCTGGTTGGGGAGATCTCCTGTTCTCCCATGCCTGGCCCAGGAACGGATGAGCAGGTGGTCATGCCTTGGCCCCGGCTGCTTCTGACGCAGGTCCGCTCCTCCCTACCTCTTGCCCCATACCCCTATACAGTGTCATGATCAGGAGTAAAACATTTTGGGGGTATGTGTTACAGGAAGCAAGAGCACCGAGTATTCCTTGGCTGTTGTTGCCGAAATCCTCTTGTGGTCCTTGGATTACCAGTCAGCTCTTTTGGGTTTAGTGGGTTGTCCTCTTCCATGATTC
Source organism: Spea multiplicata (assembly GCA_009364415.1). Taxonomy (NCBI): domain Eukaryota; kingdom Metazoa; phylum Chordata; class Amphibia; order Anura; family Pelobatidae; genus Spea; species Spea multiplicata. The sequence goes on along the minus strand of VKOC01008237.1, from coordinate 16,879 downwards.
CCCAATATAATGGACGGCGCCGGTCTTATCAGTTGAACAGAGGAGCACACTTTATTAAGGAACATATCTAGCCAGACCTAGAGTGTTATCTGCAGTCGATCGGCATACAGTAGTGGCAAGAGGTGGCCAATCAGGCTTTCGCAAAAGCAGCTGGGTGCCAGACAAGGCCCCTCAGCGTCCCGTTAACTCGTCGACCAATCAGCTTGCTGTGGAAGCAGCAGGGGTGCCAGGCGATGCCCCTCCTTTTAATTTGGGGACATATATATGGCTATTCAGTGATGCGGACATAGCGACCAATGGGAAAAGGGCCTACTTTACTATAGAACGTCCCGGCGGCCAGGCTTAGCCTCTATTATAGCAGCCACTTGCTTAGGGTTCTTCTAGGGTTGTATGCAACATACAACAAAAACGGGGGCTTACCCGTTACCGTTATATCACAGTTTCGGCAAAACAAGAATTGATTTTTTTCCATTCATATCCTTTTCAACAAAAAAAAAACATTAGCATGACTAACAAAAAATACCACCACGGCAAAAAAATATTTTGTATCCATTAATAAAACACACAAAGACTGCAATACACGACGTAATGCAACGTAATAAAATATATCAAATAAACGAATATTTCAAAAAGACTTTTTTGGTTTGAAAAACTTCCGAGTGAAAAAGCGTGAATAATTCATCCTTCCTCCTGGCCTAATAGATACCTACACACGTGTAAATATTCTGGTAGTATGTGATATATACGATAAAGTACAGCCAGGTGTAACTTGGCAAATACATCTGTGTCAATAGCCAAATTAATTAGACGTTGAAAGAGTCTAGAATTTGACTTGCGGGATGACCCGTGTGCATATGGAACGTTACGTCAACATGTGGAGGTACAGTAAATACCGGATATCTCACGGAACACGCTAACAGCTCCATGATACTGGGCATTATTGAGTTATGTGCTTAGGTTCAGAAGGTAATACCCTATGTGTGGGGGCAGGGGGAAGTGTCCGGTTGGCCGGCGGCCAGTAGAGCCGCATAGTTTCCAATACCGCCGCTCCAGAGGCAGATCAGGTCCTATAGTATGGAGCCACCGGCTTGATACGCGACAGATATATCAAATATATATGCAAATATAAAAACATCAACTGCGTGAATTTAGCCGGTGGCCACACATGCATCACTGGGTGGCTACTGGACTTAAAAGCACCGTGGCTCCCTAGACATCCCGGTCCAGCTCTTGGGATAGCATGCAGAATCCTGAAATCCTGGGATGCCGACGCTTGTCCATAACGTTCCTCATCTATTCGTGTGATTATCGCATTTCGAAGATATAACGAGCCAGCGATAACAGCTGTCAGGTAGAAGTCATGAGGCTCATGTATTTTTCACTCTACCCGTCTTAGGAACGCATCAAGTAAAGCAGAGCTTCCTAAAGCAGGTCCTCAGCCATTAAATATTAAGTTGTTTTCAGTAAGTGGGTAACTTAGTATTACAGTCCTGATGACCAACTTTGCTTCCAATCCTTAATCCAGATTTTTAAAATGTTACACAGGTACACAGATAGGGTAGTCGTTAATATGTATGGCTTTGGGGAGTGAAGAGAAAGGGGGGAGACATTTAAATTAGGGTGACCAGACGTTCCCCAATCAAATGATGTCCCTGGACATGTCCCCGGATGCAGGGCCAGATTAACTTCTGCAGGGGCCCATGCAGCTTACCCGTGCGTTGCTCGCACACACTGTGCGAATACTGAATTTACGACATACACAATCTCACTCCTGGATCTCTGATCTTCTGGTGCCAAATGTAAGGGACACAAAAAAAAGAACAAGGAAGGAAGGAAGTGATGCCAAGAACATAAAATTAAATTACAGCTTAGGTTTTTAAGCCCAAGGCATTATTTGCCCAGGGGGTAGTGAGTGAAGACGCTCATTGTTCTGCTCTTAGAGGTTAATTGCTGAGATTTATGTCCTGCTTCATGGTTTTTGTTCCTCATCATAAAGAAACGGCTCATATCCACGAAGCATTTCCAGGAGTAAGAATAATATAATGTACAATGTCTCATCTCCAACTTCTGTGATCAGGTTTGGCCTCCCAATGGCTGGCCAAAATTTGTGCATGAGAGGTATTTGCGGAAATATTACCATGAAATGGTGGAGAGGTGGAGAGACACGTATGGCGGTGGGGTAATCCTCAATAGATGGAACTAGAGTGCCACACTTCAACCAGAGCCCAAAGTTGTTCTCAGAGGCCAATGAGGGATAACCAGCAATCGCAGAGAGTTCATAGATATGTCTGACATTCTAAAAACATCGGCCACATTCTGAGAAAGAAATGGTTGGTTTAGTGGGTTTTTTTGGTCTTAAAGCACCGAGCAGCCCGCCGCGTTGGGTGAAAATACCTCTGTAGGTTTCATACGCTTGACTTTGTTAAAAACGCGCGTGTGGGGGTCTTGACACACCCCGCCCCCCGATGGGGGTATCCACCCCCGCCGTCAGCGGGAACTCCCCCAGCATCAGCAGGACCGCCCACCGACCTCAGCGGGAACTCCCTTGAGCTGGGGCCGCCCGCTGACGTCAGTGTGCAGCCCTGGCTGCGTCCCACAAGGAGCCGAGAAGTTCCCATGTATGACTATATGGACGATGGTTCCCTTCCCCATTGTTCCCCTCCCCCACTTTCCAACTTCTCCTTCTTCGCCATTTCCCTACAGATGGTTATCGTTACATGTACAATATGTCATATGTACTTTTGCTGACCATGGCACGCTGTACAATGCTTGCTGTCTTCTCCTCTGAATAAAATAAACATGATTTTTTTTTTTTAATAATGTTACGGCTGATTTTTGCCAGGGGTTGGTGACCAACTGGTAGCATGATAAGTGTGAAAATTCTCCTAGTAAAATAGCCTGGGTTGTCTTCTCTCCAAAAATATATACTTAGCCTTGAGAAAGGGAGAAGAGCTCCCGAAAGCTCGTCAATCCAAAATTCTGTTAGTCCAATAAAAAAGGTATTACCACAAGAAGCGTCTTCCTGCTGAATTGTCCCAAACGACCATACCTGGGAACTTCCGAGCTCCGGCTACCTTCCCTTGCAGGACGCGGCCAGGACTGCCCACTGAGGGCAGCGGGAAACGCCCCCATTTAAAGGGAAAAAGGGGGCGGGGATCAGGGCGTGTCGAGACCCCGGTCCCACGACCCGGAGGATTCGGGTCTTGACCCGGAGAACCGGAGCATCACCCGGAGATATTCCGGGTCAAACCTGCAGAGTTCCCAGGTATCCAAATGAGACATGGGCTTCAGAAGGTAAAATGTGAAAATTTTTAAGTTTGGAAAAGGGAACTTAAGCTTTTTGGTTCTGTGCCCCGGAACTTCAACAAAAAAAAACCAAAACATTCAAGACACTTATAATTATATTTGAATGTATTTCGTCAAAACCAAACTGTTGTGATCATAGCAAACTAGACCAAAAAAATGTTTTCCCCAAAAAAATCATTTTAATGTATTATTTCATCGAAATTTGGACTTTTTCATCTAAATTGGAATTAAAAAGAAAAGTTCTAAATAGTCTAAAAAAAAAAAAAACAGGCAAGTAAGAAGCGGGCGATATCACTTTGGGTGCTGTAATTGCTGCCCAAAACAAACATGGCGGCGGGAGAATCCCGACTCCGTCTCTATGGTAGGAATTCCTATTAGCGTTCTGGTTTCCCGCGACGGACAGGAAGTCGTTGGTTTTGGTACTCTATGGTTAGCGGATGTGCTTCGTCTCTATGGTTAGGTGTCCAGCTGTCTTGCTGGAAGCTGGCTCAGCTTAGGGGCGGCGGAGGAGGCTTAAGTTTCGCGGGTACATTCAGGGTCCTTCAGGTGGGCAGCGCCGAGTAGAGCAGTGGACATGCTTAGAGTTTAGTGAGCGCCTCGGGTCTTGGAGGAGAGGTGCCGGAGGTGTGCTGGGAGTTGGCGCGTTACTGGGGGGGTTGTAGGTAGGAAGTGGGGAGAGAGCAGTTGCTGGGGGTTAGGAGGCCTGTAGGCTCATTCCCTGACACAGGGCCCCCAGTGCAGTGCGAGCGGGCCCCCAGTGCAGTGCGAGCGGGCCCCCAGTGCAGTGTCACCGTCTGATCCAGCAAGATGTGGTTCATGTATGTACTCAGCTGGCTGGCCCTGCTCATCCAGGTGGCCTTTGTCACCCTGGCAATAGGTGAGTACCTCCTCATTACCCAATCAGACTGCAAGCTGCAGGGGGCGTGTCATAGTTCACAAATTGGTCAGTGACTATTAATAGGGACACTTATTGTAAAAAGGGTCTGCGTTGTTCCTGTTTATTTGGGCCGGGTACCCGGTCTCGCCGCCCGTTTTATTTTTACGTGTTTGATCTGTACATGTATGTAAGATGTTACTTTGTATCCGCGTGTGCTTTGTTGTAGTCCCCCGAAGGTTTATTTTGTTCTATAACGTTTTGCGGAGTATTCTGGATCTATACTGCTTTAAAAAAAAAAAAAAAGGAGTGTGCCTCTTGAGAGTGGTAGATAAATGGAGAGCAGCCTCCCAGCAGAAGTGGTAGAGGGTAATACAGTGAGGGTATTAAACATGCGTGGGATAGACATACGGCTCCTGAATCTAAGACGAGACCAACGACTGATGGGTCTGATCTCTTCTGGACCGCGTGTTATTTGCTGCCGGAGGAGACGTTTATTCTGTACGGTGAGGCGTCTCGTGGACCTGGAGCTCCCCGTGGGGTTAAGTCCTGTTAATAGCGTGGGGGGGGGTAATTACCCGCTTTACTGTACTTTATTGTATTGGTAGAGGAGTCGTGTCATTCAGTGGCAGAAAGCTTTTGGAAGGGGAACGCCGCGTAAATCTATAGGGGATATAAATATCATATATATATATATATTAAACATCTCTATACGTATTGCTTTAATATGCCAGGCTGCTGCTGTTACAAAAAATGTAATCGCCCAACTTGGGGAAAATGGAACAAAACCCTTAAAATGATTTTGCTATATACTACTCGTTGTGCGCTGTCCTCCTGTTGTACTGTTCTGCGGAATATGATGGCGCTCTATGAAACAATAATACAAATAATAAAATGCCAAGTGGCCTTTGTACTCTGACCTCTGTGTATGCAGTAAAAGCCTTCCGTGTTTGAAAGCAATGACAGTAAATGATATGAGCGTTTGAAATGTATGGTGCTCAGAAATCCAGCGCAGACGGGGTTAATGCTGTAATTGCCTAATGTAGCTGGAAATGGCTGATTTTTTAATGGAATCTCTTCATAGGCGCACAGAGACCTTTATCACCCATCACTCCTGTGTCCCAGTCATTCTTATCACTCCCATCACTCCTGTCCCATCGTCTTTATCACTCCCATCACTCCTGTGTCCCAATGGCCCTTTATCACCATCACCCTTGTGTCCCAATGGCCCTTTATCACTCCCATCACCTCAGTCCCAATGGCCCTTTATCACTCCTCATCACTCCTGTGTCCCACGGCCCTTTATCACTCCCATCACTTCCTGTGTCCAATGGCCCTTTATCACTCCCATCACTTTGTTCAATCTTTATCCATCACTCCTGTGTCCCAACGGCCCTTTATCACTCCCATCACTCCTGTGTTCCAATGGGACGTTGTGTTCACTGATTCACTGATGGCTAGACATTTTTTGTAATTATGTTACTGCCAGAAATTCCCTCTTTTCCATGAAATCAGCCGAGTGACCCCATGTTTTTGCGTGGCGGGGTGTGTGTGACGTGGCTTTCCTCTCTGGCTGTGTTGTTTAACCATTAAACGCACATACGTGTAAATGTCTCTCTTTCAGCTGGCGTGTGTTAGACATATGTTTGTATGATGGATGTGAGTGCGGCTCGAGGTAGAGCTTTTACCAAAACGTCTACGTTTCATTCTGACTGCATAAATCACACGGCTACCCAATGACTCCGTCCAGTGCTGCTGTTTTTATACATTATCGGGGCTTTTAGGGCCGAAGAACCCGTGCGGGGGACGTGTGATTTACTCGCTAATCGCTCGCGGAAGAAACGCTATTAGACTTTAATGTGAACATCTAGCCCTTGTACAGCGCTGCGGCATATGGCGGTGCTATATAAAAAAAATAACAATTTCCTGGTTAGACCCCGTGCTGGGATCCGCACTTTAGGTAATAGAGCCGTGCGCTTTCTAAAGGGTTAATGTTCTCATTTGTCGCCTGCCTCGGGAATGTAAAGGAACCCGTTAAACCATTTAGAAGGCAAGGCCCTTCTGTGTCCTGGGAGTCCAGAGACCGAGGGGGCTGACTGGGGGGGGCTTATTCACGGAGGGTCTCGCTAACCAGAGAAGCTTATGCAACCGGCGCGCGCCCTGCCAGAGGACTTATGGGGTCCATTCCACGACGACAGAGTTCACGATACGTTATGATATTGTTTGGCCCCGTATGATGTATAACGTCACCTAGATCTCTCCGTTACCCATGGAATTATTCATTATACAGGGCTGCTCTCTGGGGGAACCTGCCAGTGTTGGCCCTTCATAATAAATAGTGAAGTGAGCGAACTTTGCGTTTAGTGAATAAGCCCCCAATGGTTAAGGAAATGGGATGCAAGTGGCTCCTTCGTATCCCTGTTTGGCAAGCTGGTTAACCCTGTGCATTCCCTGCTAGTCGGTCTCGCACAGTAGGTGGCCTCCAAGATCTCTGTAAATTAGAAGCTCTTGTTAAATGGCGGACTGGGGGCCCCCGACGTCCTCCCACCGACCGAGCTGTCGGTCCGGCAATCACCTGCTCTGCTCTGAAGGTCCAGGAGAAGCGTCACGGTGTCTGTCGCAGAGTCCTGCGATCCTGGATGGTCATGGAAGGGCAGCAGTCTGTGCTCACAAGCCCTCTCTGCCCCACCTGTCCTATGGCCCCCAGTTACCCCCAGTACTTTCTTTAGGGGTAGATCGTGTAAGTAAGGAGCGAGGGTATCGGAGTTAATGGCACCCGCTCTGCTAATGGGGTCACAGCCAGCAACAACATGGGGGGAAAAGGGTCTTTTTGGGATATAACCTTCTCAGCACTTCATGGACTTGTAGATCAGGGTGGCCCCGTCCCCTAATAATTAACCCTTACATGTAATGCATGGAGACATCTGAAGAGAGGAGAAAAGTTACGAGTGACTCAAATCTAACACTAGAGGGTCTGAGATGGAATGGAAGGAAGTTTTACTTTACTGAGAGGCTAGTGTAAAAGTGGATCAGCCTCCCAGTAGAAGTGGTAGAGGGTAATACAGTGAGGGGATTTAAACATGCATGTGATAGGCATACGGCTCCTGAAACGGACAGACCAGATGGGCCGACGGGGGCCGATCTGCTGGCAGATACTGTTTTTATGTAAGGTGAAGGCCCCTCTCACAGTGTCGGCCGGGGGGGTTATGCGCATAGCTTTTGGGTGCTCGGTAACATTAGAAATGGCTTCCCTGTAATAAGGGCAGCGCGGCCGCCATTAATCCCCTTCATCGGATGTTTTCGCTTGTGAGTCTCAGCTCGTATCCCGGAATCCTCCGGAACGTAAGCCCCGCGTTTGATTTGCTCTTGTTGCTTAGAGGCGGCCCCGAGGGCCACCGGCAGCTCCGTCCTAGTTTTGTAATCCCTCTAGGTCTGCGTGTAACTAAATTCAGAGCTAGAAATAGCTCCTGATCATTCATGGCAAGAGATCAGCGCGGACCCCGCAGCTAAATATTGGGGGTCCCGTCGCACCGTATGCCACGTCGCCACCTCAAAGTGCCTGAGTTTGATTAAATTAATTAAGATGGTGCTTTTTCTTTTATTATTCCATTAATGGTGGTCTTATAATTGAGCAAATACATTATATCTGCAAGCGGCTCTCACTCCTAAAATCTGCATACTATGTCCTTTTCATTGGCCTCTAGATTGTAAGCTCTTGCGCTCGGGGCCATTTTTCTCTAATGTATCAGCCCCGTCAGACCCTTTGAATGCACGGACTCGTTATTCGTATGATTTCTGTATGTGACGTGTATATCGTCATCGCATGTCTCTCCTTCGGTCTCCTGCAGCGGCCGGACTGTACTACCTGGCGGAGCTGATCGAGGAGTATACTGTCGTCACCAGCAGGATTATAAAGTACATGATCTGGGTAAGTTCTTGGAAGTCCAGGTTTATTAGTAACCAGATTTGTTTTCACGCTAGAAGTCCTGCGTTTGCGTTATGATCGTAGGGCATTATTCACTAAATGGGGAGTTGTCTGTCTCAGCTTCCCTGTGTATTATGAATACATACCCATGTCCCTGCAGGAAGGGCAGGCCCTGTATAATGTATAGTTCAGTCAGAGACCTGTATGTAGCGGCTGGGTTTGATAAGCTGGCTGTTTGTCTTGCAGTTTTCGACGGCAGTGCTAATTGGACTGTATCTGTTTGAGAAGTTCCCCGGGGTGATGATCGGGGTCGGCCTCTTCACCAACGTGGTGTACTTCGGGCTGCTGCAGACGTTCCCGTTCATCATGCTGACGTCCCCCAACTTCATCTTGTCGTGCGGTGAGTCCTCAGACGATAATAATGCTATCTAAGCACAAGCTACTAGAAAAGCAGCCTGACTCTTATACTGCCGTAGAATGGTATGGCTCTGTCTCAGTCACCACAGTGGACTCTCTGACTAATGAAAGTCTATGAAAGAATAGACTTCATTAGCATTGCCATAAAGCGTCAGCTCAGTGTGGGGTTTGAACCGGGAAAGTCACCCAAAAAATCACATGACCGACAGCAACAACGGCTCCAGGACTGCAGATAAAGGGAGTTTATTGGGACAAAAAGGGGGGGAAAAACAGGTTTTTGTATACAGCACCGGAGGCTACATAACTGTTTACGGGGCCGGGGTTTATGTTCCACGTGATTTCCCCTTTCATCATTTTTAAGCCGTTTATGAAATAATCCCCTTCTCCTTTACCCGAATCGGGTGATCCCACACAATTTCCCCGACGCTGCCGGCACAAGGAACGCGCGTGCAGCGAAATAACCTGCAATGCTTTCCTTCATATGAATTACGGGACCGTATAACGCTGCAGGGCTTCTGCATTCCCTACATCCAACAGAACCTTAAACAAACGAAGGTAACCGGAATAATAATAGCCCGCGGCCCCCCCGCGCACGCTGATGGCCGAGTGTCGGGTGCACGCCGGTGGAGCGCAGGTCTCTGATGGCGGTGTAGTCTGCGCAGGGCTGTACAGTGAATGAGTCAGGAGCTGCGGTCATTAATCTCTCGGGTTTTAGTAACTTATCACGAGTTATAAACACTCGTCAGCGATTATTCAAAAGCCTCCGCGGCTAAACCTTTAATGTTCCCTGAAAGCTCTCGTGGGTTCTCAATCACTACTTGGCTTTCCAGTTTCTTCGGCAGAAGAGTATTTCCCTTCTCAGAGGTACGTTAAAAAATATTATATCTATATCTATATATAAAAGACGTTAAAAATATATTTCTATTATTATTCTTATTATTATGGGCACTAAAAATGGTTCTACATTCGGCTCTCTCCAGCATATTTTTATGATTAAGATGAGACCTCGTAGCTCTTAAAATCTTGCTCTGTGGATACGTTCGATGTCCACGAGACCTACAGGTCCTCATCGCTTGTGATATGAGGCTGAAATAAGGACTGGGTTAGTTCCTTTTTTATCCATGTTCCTCCGCTCGGGCGTACGTCGGAAGCCCTGCCGGCCGGCTATCTGTCTGGCATTACGGAAATCCTCTTGCTCCAGAAGGGATTTAGTTAATCTGTCAGGAACACTCATTGCTGTAATCGCACTAAACCCGTCTTCTTCACCCCCCCCCACCAAATCTGGAACCCTGACGTATCTATTTCCATCCAAACCTTGTATAGAATAGCGGGGCTTGCTGAAGTATGTCGGGTGTGCGTGCAGTTATTGATTATTAATTCCCCGCAGGTTCTCGCGTACTTCACCTTCTGCCTGTGGCTCATCCCGTTTGCGTTCTTCGTGTCGCTGTCGGCCGGAGAGAACGTATTACCGTCGACGATACAACAAGGAGGTGAGTCTCTGAGCCCCCCCCCCCCCTGTATGCGCCACCGCTCAAAAGTTTGGGGTCGCTTAGAAATGTCCTTGTTTTTGAAAGAAAATTTTGTCCATTAAAATAACCTGAAATGGATGAGAAATCCAGCGCAGACGGGGTTAATGCTGTAAATGACTATTGTAGTCATTGAAACCCTTTTGCAATTATTTCATTGTTTTCTATGAAAACAGCAGAGTGACCCCAAACGTTTAACTGGTCGTGCTTTGGAATATATATATAAATATATGTTAATATGATTTTGTTTGCCCGCAGTCTTGATTGGTTCAGTATAAAGATCATATTATCCCAGATTTGGGACTTCTTGGGGTCGTTTCTTTACATTTAGGGTCGCTAAGCGGTACAAAAGCCAAATTAACTATAATTCTAGAATTCCTTGTTGCTTTGTGTCCCGCAGATGACGTGGTGTCCAACTATTTCACGAAGGGTAAGAGAGGAAAGCGTTCTGGAATCCTCGTCATCTTCTCCTTCATCAAGGAGGCCATCTTGCCGAGCCGGCAGAAGATGTACTGAGCCGGCTGCCCTCCTTGCTGTAGAAACCTGTGCAAAAGCAGCCATGCAGTATCCCAACGCGCTGCTAAGGAAAACCAGAGAGCGATCTAAGTATCTGGGGGATTCATAGCGGCCTTCCTTTAGATTTGCACAGAAAAGGAGGTTTTTTCCCCCCAAAAAGGCATTGTCTTAAGGAACATAAACACTGCAGTACGGATGAAGCACGGTGTGCGGTGGGCTGCGTCTCGTACCCACATGAACTGAGCCTGAAGTGGGGCTTTCTGTGCGTGGACACAAAAAAACGATCAAAAAAAAATATCCACCAGTTTGCGGATCATGGTGAAAGTTATTCCTCCCCAGTCTAACCAGTACTAACCACAGCGATGCAAGGAAAACTCCAAAATGCTCTTCCTGCGAAGGATTGACCCCGTGATCCAGTTAGATTTTAACAAACTTTGCTTAGTGCCAATAGGTCGTACTTTTCATGTCGGCGTAGCGCCCGTTTGGCCCCCCTGGACGTTCAGCGGAGGCGTTCGGGGAAAAGTATCGCTCGTTGCGCCAGCGGATATTTTGATTTGTTTGACGCGAGTCATCGTTGATCCGCAGCACTAGTCGGCACCCCTGTGAAATAAAGGCTACGTTTCTTAATAATCGTTACTTCTTCTTACTAAGAGGCGGCAGGAAAATGGGGGTCGGCCGTCAGCGAAACGTAAAGCCACCCAAAAAATAACAAACATGATCGATACGCAGGCGTGGGGCATGCGATCAGGTGTAATAAAGAACGGGAGGGTCCCTTTGTGTTGACGTTGGCGAGACAGCCCGATCCACCAGGAATATTTAGTATGAAGAGCTGTGCGAGGTCATTAGTATCTTTTCACCTTTGAAGAAAGACGGGGTCCTGGGACCACCATAGAAATTATTACCGTTAGAACAGAGGTGTCCAACCTGCGGCCCTTCAGCTGCTGCAGGACTACATCTCCCATAATGCTCTTTCAGCTAGGGGCCTGGCTCAGGAATATGGGAGATGTAGTCCTGCAACAACTGGAGGGCCGCAGGTTGGACACCCCTGCTTTAGGTTGGTCCTTTAACGTCAAGGGTTAATGATCTGGGTATAATATAGAATGCTTTGCAGCCATGGGGTCATTAAGAATTATTACGGTTTAAAAAGCTCCGACACCAAGCGGCGTTGCATTAAAAGTTCAGTACAAAGAGATAAACGAAAGCCGGGAGGCTCCCAACGCTCTTTCGCTCTCGATGTCTTCGCCGACCGCTCCCGCGTCTCCCCGGTATCCGTTAACTAGGCCCCCTGCGGTGCGAAGGGGCGGAGCCTCCGCACACACTCTCCCCTGATTGGAGGAACGGGGAAAAGGCTGCCCCTGCGGGGGGGGGCAGTCCACACACACATTTATAATTCTTTTACTCACTGAGTGACGCGCGTCAGGTCGCCTGTGAAACGCGTCGGGGAGGAGTGCCCTGTCCTGGTTCCAAAAGGACCCCCCTGGTTGTTACACCGAAGCCGCTGGGGGAAATCCGGCGGGTTCTTGGATGCGTTTCTAAGCTTATCATTAATCACCAGCAGAATTTTTAAGGAATTTTTATTTAACGAAATCGCTGCCGCAATCCCACCTGACAGCGCCCATGTAAAAAACATAAAATAAATCAGGTTCTCCTCCTGTGCCCCGGGCAGTTTGATTATTATCTATCTATAAAACACTTATTTCCTATAAACGCCCCCGTTCTTTAGCCATCTTCTTAAACTGGGAGTCGTATGTCTGTCGCAGGTGAAACTCAATTTCTGGCTGGTTGTGCGGCCCGCAGGCCGGCTGATGCTTTCTGGGCAGTTCAAAGACGTGGGTGGACTTGAATTCCTGAGGCATACGGATCCTCCCCCGAGGAACGGCGCCTGGAAAAAGCTTCCTCTCGATGACCTCGTAGGGCAGACTCGAGGGTGGAGTGGCGACCCTTCCCGAAGCTGTGCGGATCTTTCGATTCCCACCGCTGTCTTTTACGATGCATACGTAGGCGCTGAAGTCTTCTCTGATGGGTTCTTCTGGCTCGGCGCCCAATCTAAGAGTCGGACATCTGGAGATGCTGGTCGCTGGCGGCATTGATGGGTTGACGCTTGGGTTCCAATTACAGCTCAATGTTCCAGACCTCCGACTCTCGGACCGCGTAGAGGAACCCGGTGTTTTTGTCTTATCTCCCTTTGAGGAATTAGCGTCGTTATCTTTGTATCCATCAGAAGACTTCGAATGGTAACAGCGAAGAGGCTTTGACGCCAATAAATCCCGTTCCCTGCAGCCATACTTTTGTCGTATTTTTTCCGGGAAGCCCTTTGCATCGATCCATTTAGAGAAATTGGATTGGCGAAGTAACTCCTCTCGCTTCTGCAATTCGTACAAACAGAATTATAAGGAATTCCATAGACGGACAGAAATATATATTATTTCCAGGCTAATATATTTTGTATAAACACAAAAAATAGATGGTCGTCAAGTGGGACAGTGACATATATATTATAACCCCCTCCCCCCAAGAGAAACAGAAGCAATTCCTAAATCCCTTTAAACAGAAACATAATAAATATAATAAAGCAGATTTAATAAATCGCAACAGGCAACAGAGAATATACACAATTATGAAATCAATTTATGACATCATACAACCATTAAAGGTGCAGCTAGTTCTTTAATAATAAAAAATATTAACCCTTTTAACATTTACCTTCATATTTAATCGCGTTTCCTGCTCTGTTTCGTAAATATTGTTTATGAGTCTGTCCATCTTCTTCACGTCCCGTGCGTAACTTTCCTTCTCCTTCTTCCACATGACGCTTTTCAGGTACCTGGGGGGGGCAATTATATTTATTTATATAGCGCCAGCAAATTCCGCAGAGTTTTCAAATTAAAATCTTAAAGAGTAACAAATTGGTACAAAAGAGAGAAGAGGGTCCGGCTCCTGGGAGCTTACAATCTAGCCGGTGGTGGAGGGGGAGGTGAGGTTGCGCGCTTCTTGTTAAAATTGGGTTTTCAGGGAGCTTTTGAAAGTCCCTGCCGGGAGAGAAAGTCTAATGGAACGAGAAGCCTAATGGAATGGAACTCTGGCCACTTCGCTTAGAGCCGCCACGTTATTGCAGATGCTGAATTGTAGAGTCGGCAAGAAGACTTTTTTCTAACATGAGAGGAATTGGCTGGGGGCAGAAGCTTTGCACCTTCAGGACACGCGCGCTGGTTTATACAGATTACAGGACATATTCACTAAGTAGCGCCGGGGGGAATCAGCCACGAGGAAGGACAATGTCTGCGTTTGAGTCCAATACCTTGCGCAGTCGCGATGACAATGGATTTTGCACAAATCAATTGGTTTTAGGTCCTTTGCGTCCTTGGCATAGACGTCTGCTCCAGCCTCCACCAACGTCACGAGACACTCCTGCAGCCCCTCGCGTGCAGCCACATGAAGAGGCGTTACTCCATTTTTGTCTTTCCTGAAGAAATAACATATAAATGCGGGGGGCGGGGGGGGGGGTAAACAATTATCCAGAAAAGGCCCAAAACAATGGCTGCTCAAACATCTAGTCCTTTCCCGTCACACACCGGCTCAAACGTAATGATTAGCAATGGCTAATGAAAAATATATGACTGCTGGCATACCAACTGACATGGCAGCTCCTCCCGAATCCCTGTGTCCCTCTTTCCTCCCCTAGTGTCCCTCTTTCCTCCCGTGGTGTCCCTCTTTCCTCCCCTAGTGTGTCCCTCTTTCCTCCCCTGGTTGTCCCTCTTTCCTCCCCTGGTGTCCCTCTTTCCTCCCCTGGTGTACCTCTTTCCTCTCTTCTTTTCTAGGAGGTCAGAATGTCTGCTGGGTATGAGGGGGTCGCAGGGTTCTACGGCCCTAAAAGCCCCGGTAATGTGTACAGAAACAGCAGGAAACGGCTTTATAAATTATACTGAATTGTAAAATGGATTATTCTTCCACTCGGTTATATAATAACTGTAGCTCCTAGCATTTCATTACAGTTTATTGACCCGGGGCGGTGTAATAACCCCCAGGAACGCAAGGGACGTTTCTGGAGTCCATGCTGCCCCAAAGCATCTCTGCCCCAGGTAAGGTAGCGTTAGGTCTGCTGCCGTTTACCAGAAGGCACCCAGTTTCCCCATGTCGGGGGCTCGTTGCCCATAGGGCACACGACCCGCCACTTCTAGTGACATAAGGCATGGCTGGATGAGAAAGGTACTCACGCGTTAACGTCAGCTCCGTGCCCTATCAAGAACCGCACGCAGTCCAGCGCTCGAGAGCCGTTCTTCTGGTTTAACGTCAGGTGGAGAGGACTCCGGCCCAAACGCGTGGGAAGGTTAAGGTTCACGTTGTAATGCTCGGCTAGTAGCTTTAGACACTGGAGCTTGGCTTGGCGGGCAGCCGTATGGATTGCCGTGAAACCCTGTCGGGAAAAACAGACGCAATCATCAGGTTACCGGCAGAGCAACGGAGAAACCGGCCTGTCTACCCCCCCCCCCCACCGAACACCCGCGCTAAATCCTCCTTGGCATTGATTTACATGATTTTGCCCATGCCACATAAAGCTATCGGAACAAGAGGGTCATAGCCTTAGGTAGTTGTATAGCCTCCCAGCAGAGGTGGTAGAGGGTAATACAGTGAGGGTATTAAACACGCACGGGATAGACATACGGCTCCTGAATCTAAGACGAGACCAACGATTGATTAAGCTCTGAGTCGTTACTGGGAAACGGGCGACTAGCCGGGGGCCGATGTGCCGGTAAATGTCATTTTTCTATGAGTAGGCATGACCAAATGCCACTCGAACAGCACTTACATATCTGTCGGCTTTGAGTTCGGAGCCGGCCTTTGCCAAGCTGAGTTTAAGCCAGTCGACGTTCCCAAGAGTGGCAGCCATGAGCTGGTCCGAGGTGAGGGTGTCCAGCGCGGGCCGCACCGGGGCCTTGTGGCTTAGAGGAGCGAAAAATAAAATGGAAAGCGTTTAGTATTACAATAAGGAACAGCCGGCGTCCCATCACTCATATAATTCCCCAGAAAATGCCATTTAGTACTACGATTCTATGCTGCGTTATTATTAACATATTCATCGTATAAACCCTCATTCCTGATTATAGCCATAGCTGACAACAGTCCCAACAACAGGACCTGTCCCATTTATTTGGACTACTAGAGGTTTAGTATACAGGAAAAACGTGAGTTCCATAGGCACCATGTGACATCATGCTGCCCCCATGTGATGTCATTCGCAGTCCAGTACCCCCCTTGATTCTTGTACTAGTCATATATTATCCTCTATATACCTATTTACACAAGAATTCAACATTTTATTATTAGTCTAAAAACAAATGATTTTCGTACATTCGTAACATTAAATATCTTTTTCTGCTTGTTTGGTGGCTTTTCCTGGCCCCGGGGGCTCCTTTTACCTATGAGGACCAAGTGGCGTGGCCCGTATAGCAGAAATCCCCCCCCAAAAAACCTCAAACGGCTGATAATGATTGGGGCACAGGATCCATTCTGTATTTATTACCGTTAATTAGCATCTAAGCACTTGGAGAATGTATTTATAGCCAGCCACTCCCATCAGCCTCAGCCAGCTAGGTGGGATGACAGGTGGCCCTCCGGACAGCCGCGTTCACATTTAACGTGCGTCTTACCTGGAAGAGCCAGACATCACAGAGAGAGGACGCCAACGTCCTGTCACCGCTTCTGATCACGGATCCGTCACGCGTGTCACAGGTCTAGGTATGCAGAGCACACATCCTTCACACAGAAAGAAAGCCCTGCCTCGAGGAAATCAACACAGTTACCGGGTAACCTGTATAAACAAACAGCGCAAGCCGAGCGATCAGCAGCCACATCCAAACAGAAGTGAGCGATCCAAGGGGCGTGTCCACCCCGATTATCTCTCATTGGCTGCAGAACGTTCTAACCTGAAACAAACAAACAGCGCCTCGTCCAATCGTGGAAGACGGAATCTTCTGTCACCTGCATCCTGCATCCCAAGGCTTTTTTATTTTGTGGTGTTTTTTTTACACATTTTTTGCACCAAATAAAGATTACAGAGGGCAGGAAACGCTGCGAATCTTTACTAATATTTATTTATAGAGCGACAGCAGATACCGTAGCGCTGTTACAATAAGGGAGAAGTTATTATTAAAGTGATAATTGTGAGGATACGTTAAGCGAATCAAACCCTTTAAAAGAAATTTCTGTATTTGAAGAAATAAAGGTTATTAGCATTATATATATATATATATATACTGTGTATGCTGTATATATACCGGTATATATATATATACTGTGTATGCTGTATATATACCG
>VKOC01008234.1:0-11119 GCA_009364415.1 Spea multiplicata | reverse complement strand
AAATAAGTGAAAACGATGTTATCCTATGTGTGTGCACTCAACCGAAATTTAGCAACGTAACGGGGTACGAACATATCTTAAAAAAAAAAAAAAAAAAACAATTATTTAACACTACGTCTGCAATAATTCTCAAAGCGACTGAAATCCTTTATAAAAATACTTTGCTTTTTTTTTACTTGGATCTTCTTCCTTGCAGTGCTAGAAATGTATTAGTGAAGGCAGCTAACGATGATGAAAATATTGATGATTTGATTGAAGATATACTTAACGTAAACTGTGATGGAGAAATGAAGGTAAGTGAATACTTTCTTTCGCTTTGGTATGATACTAAAAGGCTGAAATACGGACTAAGCGGGGCGTATGATTACTGGCAGACACTCCAACTCTGTCAACGAAGTCGTTTAGAAATGATTGTGTCAGGAGATGTTAACGTCGCTGCATCTATGCAGGAACCAGGGCTGGCCCGAGACATTGAGCTGCAAAAACCGTCCCGCATCCATTATGTTCCATCATGATAATTAAAACTAAAATTAAACTTATCAGAAAGTGAGAATTTACATGCAACAGCACCATGTCTATATGGAAAAATGTATGAAACACCATTACGGGGTGAAAAGAAAGGTAAAATCAAACTATATTATGTCCAGGCTCAATAAAATGTATAGAAATAATAATAATACAATGTTTTTTTTCTAAGAGTGAGCGCTCACCCACGGGGATCAGGGATCATATATGTCACTGCTGGCTGCCACTGTAATTGGTGTCTGCTCCAGGATGACGTCGCTGTGCTCTCCGAGAAACTCACGTCCATGCTGCCACGAGAGAGCTTTCCTCTAATCACGGAGGAGAAGACGCTCTGCGCAGCGTGCATTAGACCCGAAGACCGCAGGCAAGCAAATAATAGCTGGCTGCGGCGTCCAAAAGCATTTCTTGGGGAGGCAAAGTGCCTCCTCTTCAAAACTGCTACCTAGGGCAATTGTCCCATTCTGCTCCATAGCAGGGGCAGCCCTGAAAGGAACTCTACGATGTCAGCAGCCTCCATAGTAGGGATAGCCTAAAGGATTCGGACCCATAGAGTGCCCAATTGCAAGCACCTGACTTAGTACCTGATTTAGACTGTTAGAACCTGTTGATCTAAGTAAGCATTTGACACTCGTGGAACTGTCCAGAGTTTTACTGTATCTTTGGATTTTGTGGTGTTTGTTTTTTAACAACATGTATTATTATTTTTAATTATGCTGCAGCACGTATGCAACATATTTTAAGTAAAGGTTTGACTGATCTCTGCCAGCATCCAAAAAGATCTAATTGGATTTGTGAACCTTCCTAAAATAAGAATAGATATTGTGCTCCATAGTCGGAATTTCTAGATTGAGGATGCAATGTTCTGTTGGCATAGCCCTTGGATGATCAATACAAGGTGACCTAGCTAGGCATTCTGTGTACCCTCAGAAACCAATACTACAGGCACCCATGTCCTTTGTGAAAATAAAGTATTGGTGAGAGATGGGCAGGATATGGTAGACTTTGGGGGGGGACACCAGACATTGGTGCAGAGCCATCACATAACCATGCTGGCTTCCCCCACAACTCAAAAACAAATGAGTAGTGGGCTTTATGGGAATGTGACCATTGTGACACCAAGATTCATCGTTACTGATGTACAAAGTAGCAATATTTTTAGGCGCATTGTAGAGTCGTTCCTGACAAATGCATTCACACTCATCGGGTTTAGACTCTGTACTGTTGTGGCGTGTTAAAGTAAAACATTTGAACTCCTTGATTTTGCTATGCACTTTGGTGGCCCGGCTCCGGGGCGTCTCTGATAAGAAGCACAATGTTTGCTATGTAATGCATAGTAAAAACAATGAAATGGATTCTTTTGGGCCACATTGACCCTGCATGTAGAAAAGAAGCAACGCAGCTCTCTAGCAATCTTGTTGGTTTGATTAAACACACCGTGGTTAAAAAGGATAAGCAATGTGTTTTCTAAAACTATCACCAAAGCTTTGCATGCGGCATTGCTCAGGGGGTTAAAAGGATCTAATTTACTTGTTACCTGAGAATGAATAGCACACTCGTTTTACCATCTCAAATACCATACTCATCCTTGATTTTATGGTAAACATTTGTAATATAATTACTCCTGTAAAGTTGTGTATGCCTTTGAAGCTATTAACTGTATTGAGGTTCAAAAGCATGTTTTTATAATGAAGCATTACCTGCATACAAAGATTCTGTGTTGTTTTAATAGCAAATCCATTCACCAAAACATCTGTCAATCTGTCTACTTAATATTTTTCAGGAGAAACAGAACAAATCAGCGAACCGACACTCCAGTCACATGAGATGTAAAAAGTAAGCCCCCCCGAAGGAACTTTAATTGATGCCTTAAGTGTTTAAATAATTATTTATATATTATATATATATATATTCAAAAGATAGTTACCGGCACTCACAGGACTTGTTTTAAAAGATTTCACGAAACTCTGTTTTTCTGGTCAATGTTTCAGTCTTTTTATTTATAGACTTTCATCAGGACATTGTCTATAAATAAAAAGACTGAGTTTCGTGAAATCTTTTAAAACAAGTCCTGTGAGTGCTGGTAACTATCTTTTGAATTTATATGCATGACTGCTGCAGCTACCTGCACCAGGCAGAGAATTTAAGTTTGGTGTGAGAATTTATATTTTGGACTGAAATATATATATAATATATACGCAGTGGTAGGGGAATGAATGAGGAGAAACTAACCTGCTATTCTTCTGCCCAGATGCTGCCCTGCGTACGTTGGAGGAAGTGACGTTCTCCTTGGCCTTGGCACAAATATGTATAAAAGGTAAGTGTGTAATTGACTCTAGGATCGTTCACATGCATGCAAGTGGCAGGGATTAGCTGTTGTTCAGGCAGCAGACCTAGTACTTCTACAATGATTCAGAGGTGGCCTTGCTTGTGTTATTTGGATCGTTGTCCTGCTGCATAATATGTAAGACATATGTAAGATGTGAAATTATATGTGAAACTTAATAGGCCGTTGACAAATGATTACCAATAAAATGTTGCTTAGAACTCTTCTTTAATATTTCAAGACCTTCTATAAAGGTATCCAGTTCTCATATATGCAAAATGAACAATAGACTTTTCAGTCAACTTTTGGAAAAATATTTAAAAACTTACTGTTTTCTCGTTGATAGAGTGCAGTATCCTAACTTGGCCAGGAGATGGCAGTATTGAACTATTTCAGTGCATCCTGTTGCAAGAATCGCTGTAAATATTACATAATAAACTAAAACCACTAGAGGAATTTCTGACCCACATGTTTGTTAGTCTGTTCAGTTTTACCTTACTGAACAGCAGTGTAACCTCATACGAAGTTATGAAATTCCATCTTAGACGGTTCAACATTTGGATGGGGCAAATGGCTAACAAATGCATGATTGTTTTGTCATCAGTAATGTAAGGTATGCTGAGTAAATCCACTTTGAGAGAGGAAAGAATGTTGTTTCCCATCAGCAGCATGTCAGCTCTTCAGAAGCTTGTGGCTTTGTAGGTTGTCCGCAACAACAGTTGGACAGTTTAGTCCGCCATGTTTAATATTTAAAAGAAAACCCACATATTTTAATTAATTTTAACAGTACTTGAAACTACCTCACTATATTAACTCTAGCACTTCTCCTTGGAGGCCATTCCTGTGTGTGTGAGAGAAGGATATTTCTGTGTATAGAAGAGAATGACGCTATCATCCCTCTACTAGCTTATTTATAGACATTATAGAATACACCATGATTTAGGTTCTGGGACAGAAAAAAATCCTCTATATTCCAGATATTTTTTATGTACGAAAACAATGGCTAATGACATCGGCTCCTGCAAAATGTTCGTTTTTTTATTTGTAAGATATTATTAATTTTAAAAAGGCAATCAACTTTTTTTTGTTTCATCACTAAAATGTTTAATCAAATGTTGTGCCATTTATTGGGCAGCAAATGTCACAAGCATTCAAGATATGAGGTCTCACATTCTAAATACATATTCATTAATATGAAGTTGGTCCCCCTTTGCAGCTTTAACAGCATTCATGCATCTTATTGTTAAATTCAAATAGCATATGACTTAAGTCTTCAGTGACTACTTGACTACTGATAGGAGAGTGCCATCTCATCTACATTTTGGGTGGGACCGTCACCCCTGACACAGACTTTAGAGCCTTATCTGAGAAGACACTTGTGAAAGACAATGGCTGTAATCTCCATATACAGCCGCCTGTTGAAAGGGGGTGAGTGATAGCACAGTGCTGCCATTTTTTGATGGTCGAATCGCTGATCAAATGCTTTCACGCGTCAAGAACCGCTAACCTTTTAATTCATTCACACTAAGGCCACGTAAGCCACTCAACTTTCACACGTGGTTTCTCTGACGTGGTGCTCTGTTCGCTGAATTAGAAGTGAAATATCCCACCACAGCATTTTTCTCTTGCGGATTCTTCGGTATATTGGGAATAAATGACTAGAACATTTATTGTGTAATTCATTCGTTCGTTATTACAGGCGATAGGAGATTCTTCATATTGATAACTATAGGCTCTCACCCCTCTAGACAGTAGTGGCTGCAAATGAAAAAGGACGTATCCTTCAGTGAAGTTGAAGCAACATGTTTGTGTAAAAGTTATAGTAGATAATGCAAGATGTTTATATATACTTTTTATTTATTAATACACCAGATTCTCCCCAGCTATGGCAATCTCTTTATGGGATGGTGGAAAAACCAATATGTCTGGAATGGACAGAATTGGGATGTGAATCTGGTCGTATATTTTAGATACATGCATGATCTCTTTTATATATTTGGAAAGGGGATGAAGAATCCATCCAAGCCTTTCCTAAACCACCCAGGGTAACAATGGAGGAATAAAAAAAATCATTTTATATTTTTATATATATATATATATATATATACACGCATTTTATATCTAGATGCGTGTGTGTATATATATATACATACACACAAACCAAAGGGAGCGGCTGCACACTAGGTGCCCCTCTCTCTCCTCCGCGTAAAAAAAAAAAAAAGTGATGCACCTTTTTATACACGTCAGTAAGTGTATCATGCAGCTTTGGACCCTTCCAGGCACCATTTTAATACTTGTGTATCACTACTAGTGTAGAAAATGTTTATGATGCCAGCCAAAGGGCAGGGGCTTGAAGTGCACGGATTCTTGTAAAATGGCCATGGTGGAGCCGGATCGCCTGAAGATTTGGCTTTTTGGTGAGGGAGGTGTGGTACCCTTTTTTGGCTTACAACTCCTCCAGACAACTCCAGTGGTCCTGTCTGCAGGTCTTCAGGCTGGACAGTGTGGCCTCCAAAGATAATGGTTGGGGGTCCTGTTCCCATTGTGACCTTATAGCGGCACTCTGTTTATGTCACATCAAAGCACTGAACCTTAAGGCTTCAATAAAATTAAAAAGATGTTTTTCTGTCAACCCATCTCTGGTTGTGCCATATAACTTGTGGATTTGAGAACCCAGCTCATACATACTAGTGCTTCAGTACTGGTTTTAGAACTGCAAAACCTGGCACCGCTGATGCATCTTCGCTCTAGAACGAGTACTGAGGCCACAGGAAACTGATTTTAACCCCTTAAGGACAATGGGCGGTCCCTAAACCCATTGAAAACAATGCATTTTGAGCCCGTGCATGTATGGGCTTTGTCATTAAGGGGTTAAAACTGCATAAAAAAGAAATTGTTTCTATGTTTCATTATTATACAAAGTACAAAAACATTTACAGTAACACTTAACTAATATCTGTGCCTTCTTTCTTCCAGAGCTTGTGATCAACTACGCTGCACTGTGTGCGATTTTAAAATAGTACTATTTGATGACTACAAATGGGAAGCATCTTGTGACTACCTCTTTTTCAGGTATATTTGAAGTGTAATACTGTGCTGACGTGTGTTTTTTGTCAACCTTCACCAGGATACCAGGTTTATTTTTTGTAGTAAGAGATGTTGCATTAAATGATCAAATGCAATTTGCCTTGCTACAGGAATAATATGCCTGAGCTCAGCAAACTGCAGTCTAAGATGATAAAGAAGAAAGGAACAAGAGCATATGCTTGTCAATGCAGCTGGCGGTCAGTCCAAAACCTCATGGACCTCAGAGAAGATCAGCAGCTCCACTGGGTTTGTGGCAAACACTTGGAGTGACACAAAGCATCTTTCAAAGACTAGTGGACTGTATGAACTACAGTAGTTTCCTGGAAGGTAGAGGTTCCCGTAACTACCTTCTGTTATTTTACATGGGAAATGTGCTCTGGTAATGGCTAAAATATATTATCATGTTATATACATACATGCAACACATAGAGCCAACCACAGTGAATTATCCCCAGTGAGTGTTAACTGTCTGTTCCCTGACAATTGAGCTGTTCTTGCCACTGACATCTCCAAATTGCTTGGATAAAAAGGATGCAAATCATTACTAAGTTTGGCTGAGGAAAGTGCACCCATGATATAACAAAATGAAAAAATAAAAGGTATGGCTTCTTAAACAGAAATCAACAATTGAATCTGACACTGATATCCACCAATCCTTTTCACTGTACTTCAATCAGGACTTGCGTCCTATAGTGACAAGCTTGTGTCCTTTGGCAAAAATGTAATATTAAGGCCTCATGTTTATTAAAAATATGTATTTGTAGGTTTGGATTCATGTGTTTAAATGTGGATATATTTCAAGTCATTGTTGCCTCCCAAAAAATTGGTATTAAACTCATAACTGTTCCTACTTTCTACAAAGATCACAGGAGAAACAATAGCTGTACCTTAACACCGGGAACAAGCAGGGACTCTAGCAAGTACCTACAATCACTGAACCCATGTTATCCTTTCTTGAGGGAGAACCTCGCCAGGGTCTGACTCTTCATAACGCATAGTTAAGGCTGTGAGTTGAAATTTCAACTTCTGCTTTACTGATTTAATGTTTCAGATCATCAAACTAATCATAAAGTAATTCCTATGGAAGCAGTAAGGGTAAAATTAGTGGCTTCTCCATTTTGTGATATGATAGTAATGCAAAAAAACATACCTATATGCCAAATGGTTACATTTAAAAAAATGTAAATGACAGAACACAACTTGTCAGAGTGGTCACATAGCAGAAGGGGTTAAATTCTGTAATTGTGCTAAAGAACTCAAATGTAGGTGACAAATACAAAACACAGAATGTCCACCAAATGGCACCTTTTCTGGTACCACCTGCTTTTGAGGGAAAAATTACTTTTTAAAAAATATATTTTGAAGCTTTACAGAAAATCTGCTATAATAAACTGAAATGGATTCAATATTTAACATAGCCTTTGTGATATACATCTGTATTCCCTTTAAGAACTGAAAGCTATGTAAACTGTTTCCATAATTAGTAGATAATTAAAAATTGGACTATGTTGTATTAATGCTTTTGAATGGTTTAGTGTTTTTCTATGTATTGTCTGTAATACGTGTAGAACACGTTTTGTTGAAATATCTTTGATCTTGCACCTGAGCTTCTCCTCCTATGACTAGGCTGGTCATTATAGGTGTCTATCTTAGCAGCAAGGAGAGTAGCACCAGAACCATAACCAAGAAAGCGTGTCCTCCCCATACAGCGATGGGTTTTTGTAAGTGTCCTTTCAGATGTGTTCAAAGAGGAGAAAGGATAGGTTCTCCAGCGGGTCCAGGTTCTGGAGCGCTCTTTGGTCTTTAATTGGTTAATTTGTTTTGTGTAGTTTTAACTATTTGCAACTTGAACCGTTCTCATGATGTGTGTTGCTCTTCAGATTAGAGTTAATATATATTTTTCGTTAAATGCAGATAAGAGCACAGGGGTCAGGAGATAAGAATTGAAAAGTCACAGTTCTAAGAATACAACAATTGCATGCACGTAGACACATGAACATTGTGTCCACATTCTTAATTATAAAAAAAATGATAGGTCCCCTTAAATTGCTTCCCATTTTACCGGTATATCTTGTATTATTATTCATTATGTTGTTATCTGTTATAGTTTTGGTACCTTTTTGATCTAAAGTGCTTTAGATACTGTAGCTGGTAGTATTGAATGGAAGTACAAGGATTTTTGTTGCCTTGACTCAGGTTTATTGCTGCGCTAGTGTTTCTAGCGCTCTAGGCATACTATATACTATATCTCTGGGATCCAGCGCTGCAGGTACTTTCTTGGTAACAATGGAATTTACATCATGCCTGTACCCCCACTGGCCTTGTTCCTGTGCCCTCAGCCTTGAGCATTTGTATTAAATATCAACTACTCGGTCAAAAAAGAAAAAAAAAAAATATATATATATTATATATATAAATTTAAAAACCAACTATGTACATCCTTCTGTAATCTATCTTATTGTGACTGAAGAATATATTGCATATTAAAGCAACAGAAAAAGCTGTTATTATAGATATGCAGTACCTTTTTTTACAAAGGAGGAATGAATCAAGGTTTCTCTCCTTCAGAAGCAGTTACTCAGCTTTCTATTTTTCGAAAGTAGTCACAGACTGTTCTCTGACCTGAGTCATGATATATAGTTTTGAGTGCTCCAGTTAATGTCACTGTAAATGCCTGAAAACTTTTCTCACCGCAGCAGGCGGCTTTGCGTTAGTTTAATGGAGGTGTAGGTTAGATAGATCAAGGAGCTTGGATTTACTGAGGGATCTTAAGCTAGGATAGAAAAAGAATCAAATGCTGCACCATGATCGTTTGAGAGGTATACAAATGGATGTTTATGACTCAGAATAGTTAGCTTCTGTAAGCAGTGTTTGCAAGCACATGTATTAATCAGAAAGTGCAAAAAAAGTTAGAGTACGTTTCTATTTTCCGTCAAATTCCATGTTCCTGTGTTTTGGTAGAAGAGACAAGATATGTATTCCAATAAATATATTTAAGGTATTTCAGCTAGGGTGTCATTATATATCATGTGCAGAGCTGTGAAAAGGTATTTTATAGATATAATATACTATATATAGTTTATACAGTATAGATTTCCCCTATTTTTACATATTTGTCAAACTTAAATGTTTCAGATCATCAGACTAATTTACATTTTACACAAAGATAACCCAGGTAAATGATTATTACATGTATAGAAGTAAAACATGTATCCAGCTCTACTTGGCTCTTAGTTACTAAATCAATCAATTAAACAAATGGAATTGATGATTGGGTTCAATTTCACTAGACACAGCCAGTCCTGATTACTGCCAACACTGTTGAATCTAAACATAAAGTGGTCTAAAAGATCTCAAAAAGCAGGACATGATGAGAAACAAAGTCATTGACATCTTACAGTCTTGAAAGGATTACAAAGCCATTTCTATGGCTCTGGGAGTCCACCGAACCTAAGTGAGAGCCATTATCTACAGATGGAGAAAACTTGCAACAGGGGTGACCGTTGCCAGGAGTGTCCGGCCTACCGCACTTCCTCCAAGAGCGCATCAACGCACAAAAGAACCCAGACTAACGTGTAAAGGAGTGCAGACCTCACTTGGCCAGTTTTCACAATTCCACAATATGCAAAAATGGCATTAAAAAAAAAAGGCGCAAATCAATGCTGACCAAAAATAACACAAAGGCTTCTCTCACATTTGCCAAAAATCATCTTGGTGACCCCAAGACTTTTGGGAAAATCTCTGGAATGATGAGTAAAAAGTGAAACATTTTAAGACGTGGGTCCCATTACATTTGGTGATAACAGCATTCCACAATAAGAACACCATACCAACAGTCAAACACAGTAGTGGTGATCAGGGGCTGCTTTGATGCTTCAGGACCTAGGCAACCTGCCATAATTGAGGAACCCTTAATTCGGAAAATCCTAATGGAGAATATACAGCCATTAGTTTGTAAACTAAAGCTTAACGTCTGTTAGGTTATGAAGAAGTACAATAATCCGAAGCACACAAGCAAGGTTATCGCTGAATGGATGAAAAGAAACAGAATAAAAGTTTTGGAGGCCTAATCAACTAATCCTGACTTGAATCTGGTTGAGAAGCTTTGACATGACCTATAAAAAGGTTGAGTTCATGCTCAAACACCAAATCTGCCATGAAGAGCGGCCAAAATTCTTCCACAGAGATGCAAAGACTCGTTGCCAGTTATTACAAATGTTCGATTGCCATTGTTGCCGCCAAGGGTGGCTTAACCAGTTATTAGGTTTAGAGGGGAATTACTTTTTCACATGGGTGATATAGGTTTTGATTGAGTGTTGGGACAGTGAATATTTTTGTACACTTAATCAAGTCACATAGAAATTCCTGGTCTCGGTACATACATGCAAACTCATTAACCATCTTGGCCTCATTACACCATACCCTAATCTCCAGGGGAACTACAATGTAAGCAAGGATGTCCCCAGAGATAAAAAAAAGCTCACTTCTTTCCACCCATAGCAGCTGTCCACATTGATAAAAGGAATGTTCACAAGTTCATGTGAATTTCTTCATCACGGAACAGGAAGGCATTTTCAGGTCTTAATCGGGGGCATTTTGTAGGGGGATTCTGTCCACGTGAATATATAAACAGAAATCCTTAAAACAAGATTGTTTGGGTATGCTAGATTTACAAGATATTTAGCTAGCAAAGTGTATAGATCAATAATTGCCATGTACTATTTTTTCATGGTAGATTCGTGCCGTGTTCTGTAATCTTATATACCAAGTGTTACTGGCAACAAGAAACAAAATAACCCTGTATGTGCCAGAAGTTTGGCCAGTTAATTATAATTCAGAGATGGTGGTATATTTACTAAATGCCTCATAAGGGAACCAAGAAAGTCTAGGGACACATGTGCATGATAATTTGCATGTAACTTATCACCATTCAATTCACTATACATTATAGTGATATATGTGTATCAACATGTAAGTGTCTCCTGCATAAAGTGCTTAACTGCCCTGGAGGGTTAGGATTAACAGTAAGGGCTGCTTGACAGGGCCCAGAGCAGGGGTAAACATATGTTATTTAAATATGGGAAAGGGGTTTATGGGGGTCCCATTATTGGTTAGTAGGTGGTGCTGTCTTGGGGTCAATCTGAAGTCCTGGTTTGCAAGGCACGGGGGGGGGGTGGCATGTTT
>VKOC01008231.1:0-12141 GCA_009364415.1 Spea multiplicata | reverse complement strand
CTATAGCAACTCCACACATATATATATATAGCTTTTTCATGTTTTGGAGGGCCAAAATGCGCCATTACATACTATAGTTTATTTGAGGTTTTTTTAAAGAATAATTCTTTAGTTTTTTAAATGTTATATTTCAACTGGGAGGTGTACAAGAGAGACCAGCAATTGGTAAAATTGATTAGCAAGACAGGCATTAAAATTATTAACAGTAAAGTTATCTTTATGCTTTGTTGTTTACACATTTAGTAGTGTGTGTGTATTCCAGCACATCATCAGCAAGTTATCCACCATTTCCCCAAATGTTTCCCCAAACACTGTTATCATTAGTGTTATAAATCCACATATTCATAAAATTTGACAAATGAGAAATTGTTTATTTCTAAAAAAAAAATCTTTAGCCAATAATTTGCAGGTTTTAAAAAAAAGTGATTCATATATTATTTTAAAAGTAACGCAATGAAGCTCCTATCTCTTCTGACTTTTTCAGGACTCCCTCCGCAGCTCCATCTTTATTTCTTTGAGAAGTATATAATCTGTCTCGCTATAAACAATCTATAATCTCTACTAGTATTGCAATATTACTCTACCAACAATCTCCCTATTAAATAAAATCTAATATTAAGATCACGCAGTTCATTTGCATTGTCTTTAGTACAATGAGTACTCTCTCTTTCAGTACTCTCTTTTCGGGACAAATTAAGCTAATCATAGAGATTTTCAAGGGTTCCATGTATAAGCATTAATTTTAAGTGGAAGGCATTTGTATGTATGTGAAGAGTGTTAGAGTCGGCGTGTTTGTATATATTTATGTATGTATTTTGTATGTGTAAGTGTAGAGCTGCCCCTTACCATCATCATACCCACCCACATTGTAAATAGTTCACATCCCGCCCCACAATCACTACGCCCCATCATTTCCATTCCTTACCATTATCACCTCATATTGTACCACATATGGCACACATACTTACACACACACTCACACTAACACATACTTACACACATTTACACCCATACATACACATGCTACACACACCTAAACACTTACACATTAATGGTAACACACATGTAAATAACACATATGCACATAACTTACACATACACATACAGACATACACATTCATACTTACACACACTTACATGCTCATGCTAACAGACACACTTATAATGAACACTCATGCTAAAACATACCACTTCATACTAACAACCACCCTTTTATATACACACTCATGCTAACACACACTTACACATTTGCTTTAACATACCTCACTCACCTCACCCCTTACCTTCCCGGAGGCTTCTTTCAGCTGCTCTTTTCAACTGCAGTCACTGCAGGGTCACAACATTGCATTGAGTGACCTCACTCCACTCCTGCCCCTGCAAGTTTGACCAACCCTTTTTAAGATCAATTGTCCTCGATAGACAGCCTCAAAACCTGCCCCTAGAGAGACAGCCTCAAAACCGGCCCCAGGGCTAGTGGCCCACCAGGAAATTTTCCAGTGTCCTGGTAAGCCAGTCCGGCCCTGTAAGTGGGTCATTAAGCCCATTAAGTGGGATATTAGAAAAGTTATGATGTCATGACAAGGAGCAAATAACTAAAAAACAACATAAAACTATAATAGAACCAGGGACATCTTTAAACAAGCCCATGCCAAACTGCTGGGCACAATTCATATATTTTAAGTGTCTGAGTGAACAAAATATGTACATATTACATACGTACTACTGAGAAGATATCATCAAATTTTACTAAATGTTGCTAATAAAGAGATGTATGCGCTAATAAATATATGTGTGTATATACAATACATCTTGGTAACCATATATAGTACTTTTTGTTCATACATTGCACTGAAAAAAGCCTCATTTATAATTTTACTTTTACTTATGGATAGTTATTTACAAATTAGTCCACTTAAGCACTTCTGTTTGGTGTAAGCATCCAAAACAGGAAAGATATTGTTATCATTGGCAATCCTAACTCAAAAATACATCAAGAGCATTTAAGAAAAGTAAAAATGTAGAATTTGAGAAACATTTGATTGAAAGTAAAAAGAGAAAGATCCTTACTAATCTTTCAGTCCCCCTGAAGAAGACACATTTTTAAACACAACCACAAGCTATGGATTCTGTGTAGTCTTGTTGGCTAAATATACCACCGTATGGATAATTAATAATAATTTATTGATAAGGTCTACATGATTTGTACATCTGGAGATCTTCCACACTAGATGTTATGTAGTGCCTTGTCCCATCAGCCATTTGTTACATATTTTGTAAAACAGCATAAGCACTACCTTTTCCATACAATCATTCATTAATTTAAATAATTGTAAATAGAGAAAGAATACGCAGAGGGAAACACCAAGAAGTCCCTTTGCTTTGAGCAGAAATTTAATGCGTGATTCGTCTTGGGAACAGGAGTTGCAGTGGGATTTCACTCTGTACAAACAATATTTATCATTTTACTTTTATAGAAAAATGTGTGGTTGAGTCCATATAATGCAAGCAAATGCTGCATGAAGTGTATTATTTATACAGTATATTTTTGGTGTAAGTCATTGATTGGAAATAAGCAAAATGCATGTTTAAATATTTTTAAAAGAATCAAAAATAAAAAATGAATGGGAAAAGTGGTTCCTCCCACAAGAGCAATTTCCTATAAAATGGTTTACGTTGTGATAATGTGACAATGTACGCTGCCAGGCCAGGTGAACAAGCTGTGATCTTAACAGGGATTTTTATTTAACGGTGAAATACCTTGCATAGTAAAATGTTTCCGCATCCTGTTCACATCAGAATGAGATCTGTATTTTTGCTTTCAGGAAATATGACAAATGTTAGCGATGGAAATTCATCTTTTGTTACTGGTGAAATAAGCATCCTCCTTTCACAAAATATTACGATATTACTAATTGTGCTAATCTCATTCTTTATTTTGGTCACAGTATTGGGTAACACTCTTGTAATTTTAGCTTTTATCGAGGACAAGAGACTAAGAAATCAGAGTAATTTCTTTCTTCTCAATCTAGCCATCTGTGACTTCTTTATTGGTAAGTCTAGGTGTAATTCGGACAAAATATCTTCCAAAGCTTTTTTATATTTTTAAAATGTTTTTTTTTCCACATCTTATTAAGTCTATGGAGATGTTATTGATAACAGTATTGATCTGTCGCAGTAGAAAACAGTATTTCATTGTCTCAAATTATTTTGTTAAAATACATTTAAAATTCTTCTGTGAAAAATAAACCACAGATAAAATATAAATGCCTGAACCAATATATATATATATCTTATGCGCTAAAATGCACTATTATTATATATTTTCAAAAATAATGTCAATATTTGACTCTAATTGAATTTATTTTATTCATTGTGTGCTTATTTCAGGTGCCTTCTGTATCCCATTGTATGTTCCATATGTTTTCACTGGGAAGTGGCTTCTTGGAAATGTAGTTTGTAAACTATGGTTGGTTGTGGATAATCTTATGTGTACAGCATCAGCTCTGAATGTTGCTCTTATTAGTTATGACAGATTTTTATCTGTTGCCATGGCAGTAAGTATTCGTTCTCTTTTAATTATATTTCCTTTGATTATTTTGTACTATGTAATAAGACCTTTGGCATTCGCTCCAGTATTTTTAATCAATGCTCTTCCCGTTTATCAAAACCCAACTGTAAACCAAGAGAGCAGACTGAAGTTTTATGTCCCCAACACTTAATTGTTCAGACCTTTATTAATCCGTCTAAGCTTGGCACTTCATAATGTTATGAGACAACATCTTATCTCTTTGCCACAACCCTTGGTATATTGGATACACAATTAAATATATGTTACACATCTTCTAGAATTCCTTGTGACATGTCATTTCATGCTGCTGGCACGATATAACTTGTCCATCATAGTTAACGGAGCAAATATTGGATGTTAACATGTTGCCCTTCTGTTTGCTTAGGTGATGCATCGATCGCAGCAAAATAACCATGGTCAAACTGTCCTCAAGATGGCTGCCGTCTGGATCTTGTCATCTCTCGTCTACAGCCCAGCTATTCTTTTCTGGGATTATTTGGATGTTGATAAACCCATTCCTGACTTTCTTTGTGTTCCAGGATACTATTACAGCTGGTATTTTCTTCTTGGAGCCTCGACTTTTGATTTTTTTCTTCCTCTGACAAGCATTTCGTTTTTTAATCTCCGGATTTACTGGAATATTAAAATGAGGAGCAGAAAAAAGAGACAAGTTACGATGTCTTCGGCTTCCTCAAATGAGCACGAGCCACCAGCTGGACCCTTTGTTATAGCAAGCAATATTTTGAACAATGGAAGATCAGAATGTCAATCCTCTACAGTAAAGATGGTCAAAAGGAGATTGCTTCCTTTACTATTCATGCAATGCATTAAAACCAATGTTAAAGATTCTTCTTTATATAACGCACAAGCAGCAAGGAGCAATATCCGTATTGTTAAGCTCTCCCATGATAAGAAAATTGCCAAGTCACTTTCAGTCTTGGTTTGTGTTTTTTGCATCTGTTGGGCCCCTTACTCACTTCTCATGGTAATACGCGCAGCGTGTCATGACTATTGTTTAGACTCTTACTGGTATGATATTACATTTTGGTTGTTATGGCTTAATTCGTCAATAAATCCTCTTCTCTACCCTCTGTGCCATACTAGTTTTAGGAAAGCCTTTTTAAAAGTCATTTCCAAGTGTATGTTAACTACCTGATGATAAGGTACATGAAAAACAAATTGGAATTTGTATTTTAGGTCTCTAATGTAATTTGTATAAATCTCAATTTCGGTATGTTTCTCAGTTATGTTGATAATCTGGGAATGTATACACTTTGTAACTTTTACTAGGGAGGGCTGTGTCGAAAATAAACAATAAAATATTCCAAATTTTGTGACACTTGTATTCTTACATTTCTATAATCTTGTTTCACTGTAAAAACATTTAAAGTGCTATGAAATAAGCAATTTGGAATGAAAGTGAATTCAAGACAAGGTATACATTACTTCCAGAAATTAATTCTGCTGTGGTAACATAAATCTCAGCATTTAAAGTAAGGTCATTATCAGGGCTACTGGCTAAAAAAACAGTTCATGGCATTTTAACCTTATTTCCCTGATTTTCTCTCCTTAGTTAAGCATTTTATTTTACTATTATGTCCATTTACCTTTCATTATGTGCAACCCCTACTATTTCATTTACCTTTTCTTAACACTTTCCTCAGCCCCTTAACTTTTCTTTCCTCTTCTCTATTGCCCCTTCTTTTGCATGCCAGACTAGTCGTATATGCCCATGTCTTTATAGGCACTAGCAGTTCAAATTCATGCACACTCATCACACAATAGGGTTTATAATTAATTAATTGGCTTTCTGTTACTGCAAACCTCATAGATACTGGTATAACTAAAGGGTAGCCTCAATGGCATTTTAGCTTATAAGACTTGAGTGAGACCTCCAGCGAGTGCAGCGTGCTATCTTGCACTACACGTTCCTGCTCCTTTGATGCTAAAGTAATGTGCTTTTTTTAGCATTTCTGAAAAAAAAAAATTCATTTTGAAAAAATAAACAATATTTCTCAAATAAAAATACATCATTTTCACTTATAAAAGTAAAAATAATATGCAATGTAATAGCATTTTCAATATTTTCTATGACTACCATCTGCTTTAGGTGCTTCAGGCATCGATTTTAATTGATTGAACTTTGAGTAGCGTTTTAGAATCCATATTATTCATGCACACCTTAGAACATCACAGGGAGTGATGTCACAGTGTGCTTCACCTTGTTCCCAAAGACGTCCAAAGGGGTTGAGGTCAGTAGAAAACCCCAATTGGCACCCCTTGCCCTTCCTTGGAATTCAGACACGCCTGGCATAGCTTAGATGTGTGTTCATGATCGCTGTAAAATAAATCCTCTTCCATACAATTTTAAGTCAGAAGGCATGGTTGCACAGTATAGTGGCATTTTGTTGGTGCTATATCAATTAAATATAGGTGTAGTAGTAAAATTAATAATAGTAATAATTTCTCCTTGGTTAAAGATCAGTTGGTCTTTGGCAATTCATCAATTCCAGAATAGGCATCCACAGACCTGAAGATTTCCTGCATACTTAGTTGTAGGTTTTAAACACTGTGGTGCCTTTCATGTGATTATCTACTCATATAAACTCCGTAATTTCAACCAAAAATCCACTATCCCACTTTAAATGTTTACAATTGCTTTTTTATGAAGAAGTGGTTTAGAGAATGCTACTCTCCCACAAAGACCGCAATTTCCCAGTTGTACTTTGCTTGCCCGTTTTGGGATCTCCTTCAGATGTTATTCTCTTTCATAATAAAGTTAGCTCGATATACTGGTATTTTGATGGTGTATTCGCTTTAGGTATGCCTGGTCTTTCAAAAAAATTCCTTCACTTCTTATCTTATCTGTAATTTGTTCATTAAACTCATTTCACATGATTACAAAGGGTATTTCAATTGATGTCCTTCTTCAGAAGTCCTAATTAGCACTTTGTAGTAAGCTAGAAGCACTACCCTTTGAATGACAGTATATATTAAAATATATATATTTGTGAATTAATATGTACAACTGATTAGTGAATATTTCACTAACATTTTACGCTAATATATATATCTAAATATATATATATAAGATATATATTCTATATAGATATAATATATATATCGTATATATATATATATATATATATATCCCAGGAATGATACTGGATGGTAAATATATAGCACCATATATTCTTGGCAGCTGCAGGTAAAGTAATCCAGTTCAGGAGTACTGTTTTTACTTACCTTCTGTACTAATTAATGATTTTGTTTTATGATTTGTTTTCATTTAACCAGTATGTGTGTGTGTGTGTGTGTGCCGCATGGTATATTGTCTGTTTTTTAGTGAATGATAAGGCTATTTCTTTCGATATTATTAGTTGTTCCCACAATTATAAATCTATTTAAACTTTTCACTACTATATTGGGGTACTGTACATGCTGGTATTCTTATAGTGATTTACTGTATATGCCCCTATACTTTTGTATTTATCGGTAATATTATTATATGTTTTTTATGATTAATTTTGTGTGAAGTTTTGTGTGTATTTTCTATTTATATTAAATAGATTTTATATTAATTTGATGTATATTCTGGTTATTACTGAGAGAGCTGTCTTGTGTCTTCAAAATGTTTGGATAATACGCACACCTCTCCAAAAAGGTACGACTCTATTCATTGCTATAAAAATGAATTTAGCAAACCTGAAAATGAACATCAGGGACTTCAGCATGTGAGATGTATGGATTTATGGAAGGGAACCAATTAATCAGTTATACATCGACCATACTGCAGGCCAGCATTTTATCTGGGCTGGTCAGCAATATGTAAAAATAATATGTGTCCTGGAAACATGGCCCATGTGGTCACCCTAGGACATACAAGTTGCTCACACTTTTTGAATACAAAGTAATTAAGCATTGTGTTACTTAGCATAAATATCGTTTTCATCACCTACAGGTGAGGCCAATCTTTTCAACTAGGCCCATAAAAAGTGGGGAAAAAATGAACCCTGTTTTTTTAACCCCAGCTCAATTAATAATGTACTGCTATGTTGGACTGCTCCATGGCTCAGAAGTTCCCTGAAATAACCAAGGGATCACACAAATATTAAAAAGCGTTGGCCATGATAACTGTTTGGTTTGTGGAACATACAAGTTGCCATTAACATGGGTGGTTTCATTCTCAGAAATGTAGTGTGATTATTAATTGCCCAAAACAGATTTCACTCTTGGGAATAAAGCCTCCACTGTGAGACTATTTAACTTTTTTCTTTAAATTTCCAGTTAGGCCATTTTCCACTTAATAATACCCAAGGTGTCAATTCCCATAACACAACTGATCAAAGCCATCGCAGTTAATTTGTTTATGATGCAATTTGCACTCACAAGGGATACTGAGACGTGGATGAAGGATCCTCCCATGTGTAGAGCATTTAAAGGTAGTTATACAATTGTTCTTTTAGACATTACGGTATTCTATCACTTTGTGCCTTGATTAACTCCTTCATTACCTGTGAGGTATATTGTACATTAGCCATTTTTTCCATACATATTTTTTTGTCCTTTAGGACAATAAGGTTCAGGAACACTGATTTGTGACAAAAATGAATTCTTAAAAGTAAACTTCTAGCTCCCAATTGGACCTCTCTTTATTTTCTTGGCCCAGGGTCTAGAAAACTATTTAGCCTCTGTGTTACAAAAAATGATGTTGTGTGTATTGCGATACATTTTACATTTAGCACAGTGACACACTTTACTCCTTAGCTGCAGTGGTGTACATAGACGGCCGAGGGGCAGTCCGCTCCAGGTGTCACTCATCAGAGGGGTGCCGATGGGGCGGCCCCGTATGTGCGACCGCTACAGAGACAGACTATATTGGCCACTGCTGGAGGAGCAGGGTCGGTTGGATCTCCTTCTAACTACCCCCCCAAAAAAAAGGGAGAGCAAAGACTTCAATGTTGCTGCTCCCTTCCGATGAGCAATGATACAATGTCATATCCTGGTGCTCAGCACTGAAGCCGCATCCACCACCCTTATGCAGAAGCACTCCGGACTGGCAGGTCTTGTCAGTGGCGAAGCAGACAAAGACAGAAAACAGAAGAATAAGAGCTGCAGGTAAGGAAAATGGGACACAGAAAAGGTAGGGGAACATTGAGAAACCAGTCAATGTCTGGCTTAGTCTATAGTGATGTGATTTATGCTGTCCCACTGTCAATGTCTGGCTCAGCATATACTAATAGGAGTTATGCTGTACTACAGTCTGTGCCTGCTTTACTACAGTCTCTACTACAGTCATAAGTGCCTGGCTCAGTATATGCTGTACCACTATCAGTGTATGGCTCAGTATATAGTGATCAGAGTTATGCTGTACCACCTTCAATGTTTGGCAGTATATATAGTGATGGTACTTATGCTGTACCACCATCAGTGCCTGGCTCAATATATAGTGATGGAAGTTATGCTGTACTGTATGGAATCTGCCCCGGGTGCCAAATACTCTATGTACTCAATGAGAGTAGAATTTCCAGCGCATGTAATAAAGCTTTACTCCTATGGATACATTTCTAAGGGTCCCAATTAAGTTCACCAACATACTCCTGCTGCTAGAGTGAAGGGGAAATGGTAGGTGGTTTTGGAAGGGAACTTGGAAGCTGGGTAGTCAGATCCAGGTGTCAGATAGGGCTTTGTTGCATCTTTTATATTGTTATATTGTATTGTGATATATTAGAATTTACTGGTACTACTTTAATCCTTATTTATATAAGGTTCCTAATGATATTTATGCCCTAGATATCCATTTAGCTAGAGGCACTGTCACATGTACCACAATCTCCCCATAGCGGAGGCTCAAGATTTCATACTAGGTGGCCACGAGGTAGCCATGGAGGGATTAGCAGGGGGTCAGTATAGCTCAGTCAAGGGCTATATACATATACATGTGTTTTAGATAACTCATGTGGTTGTACTGACCAGTGCTAAAAACAGATAACTACTATTTTCAAGGTAGGCATGTCAATTAATAACTGACAACACAAACGAACCATTGGTATACCCCTGAGATGATAAACATTGGTAAGCACCATAATGAGCATAATTAAACACAGCAATTAAAATGAACAGCTGCGGTAGAAATTGATTCCCAAACTGTTAACAATTATATAGCTAAAAATATGTGGGATGGTGTATTAACATCTGCAGAACTGATGTATTCAGTGCTAAATTGATTTTCATATAAGTAGTTTGGTGCATTAAAATTGATGATAAAAATATCTGTAACTCTGTTAACTGGTAAAATAACCACATTCCTAGTTAAATTACCTTTACCATGAAACATACTTTATTGGATCTACTGTTAATAAGAGAGCCACACATGGGATTTAACATGGCCCTGGTACTTTAAGGCCAGTCGACAATAAATCACAGACACCAACTATGTTCCTATATCCTTGCAGCATACGGCTGCATGTATCCAGGTGGCAGTCATGCACTAATGCACAAACACACTGGTATAAGTGACCACCACCATTTGTTAGCATCCCACCTGGGATTTGCCCGATTTGCCAGATGGCCACTATAGGTCTGGTTGATAAAGTATGACAGACATAGCACATTGTGAAGTTGGCTCTTGTACAATGTCATTTTAAAGATGCATAAATCTGTGGGAATCTTTCTGCTTCATGTGTGATAGCTTACTGTGTGATGTGATCAGCTTACTAACCTGGTTCTTTGCTTATTTTTTATGGAAGGTAAAGCATGGTGGACCTGTCCAAAACCATTAAACAGGCGTTTCATGTCACAGAGGGCTGGCTTCAGAGCTTGCTTCATTGCCACTTTTTCCCCCAGCTAAAACACGTAAACAATTGTAAGCATATTTGCCAGAAGTGTTTGCAGAACTAGACAGCAATTGTCCATTTAGTAGTCTTTCATTATGACATAATAGTACCATTCACTGGGTAACAATAACAACTATTGTCATTGCTACCAATTTGGTTGATTCCGAGAGCGTGCGCTAAAAGTGCTTTGAGTCCAACTGGGAGAAAGGCTCTATATGAATACTAGGTGTTATGTTATGGCATTCTATTTCTGCTTGTCACAATGACATTGTTATTTTCTTATTACATCGCAAGCATATCCTGACGATTTCATAGATGTTGGTGGCTGAAACTGACACTAATTCTTACTACAAGTTGTTTTTTGTGCTCTTTATGTTGCTCTTAATGTTGCTTGAAGTACAAAACCACAACCAAATATACCTTACATATTAGATGCCTCCAGTCTTTTACCAATAAGACTGTCAGTTTTCATGAAAACTCTATTTTTTGTTCACATTTTAAAAGGCTTAATGCAAATTTGCTTAATTATCCCCTAGCACCTATATGCATCCCAATGTGTTCCCCAAGTACTCTATCTGTCTGTTTGGAAATGTTGTAGACTATGTGATATATACCACACACATTTATACAGTTACAGAGCTCCTTAATAGGACATTCCAGACATCATAAGCACTTTGATTTGTAATCTTTGTTTTTCCTGAATAAATTCTTCTTGTTGGTTTCCCCCTTATCCACATTTCAACTGGTTTTCGTGGGATACTCTACTTCTTAAAAGTTACGTTAAAGTGGTTGTAAGCAATGGAGCTTCCCCTGGAACATTGGAAGAGGGAGAGATGGCGAAGACTGGTTACAGTCATAAACATATACATACGGGCCTAAAACTATAACATATATTGAGACAAGTCTATATATTTTTCATTTGATTGATTCCCTTTTTCTCTATTGGATTGCGATATTGTGGGTATCCGCGGTATTTCACGGAATACGATTGGTACATTGCAGAAAGTGTTAAGAAAGGACTAGAAGGAAGTTCTCGCAAAATGAGACTGCCTTGCGTCAATATCATGAACGTGGAAGAAGAGTAACGTGTATTTATAGGAGGAAGACTGCAGACTTATATCACGCATAGTCCCTGGGGTTGAACATTGGGAGAGCAGGGTGGTCCAATGCTCCATTCCTCCTCCAAGCTGAAAATCCAACTCCAGTATTGCAGCAGATTGGATGCCCAAACTGGATTTGTAGGATCAAGTCTAGAACGTTGATTAAGCCTGAAACAGGCACAGGTGGAGCTACACAATCAGGGAGACCCTTCATCGCCAGCGCTCCAAGGTCAAGGAGGCGCCCTGAAGAAGATCCCCGATCAAAGTGTGGCAAACCTGCCAGGACAGTATGTACTGTCTGGTGAGGTTTCCAGAGCCTGGCATATCTGGTCCTGGCAGGGAAGGGATGTGAGTAGTTGGGCTGGTCAGTCGGGGCCAGATAAGTGTAGGGCAGACAGGGCTTGCGTTAGGAGCTAGGCTTTTCTTTTATGATTTGTTCGGGTGTTTGATTTGTTCACTTGCAAATCACACGGTTTGCTGCAAATCGGTCTTCCTGAGCCTAATTGGGCTAGAGGATCTGTAAAAGTGGCATTTATGCCCTCGGCTACCAGGGTTTGCCACAGTCTTATAAACACTTAATCCACTGGACAGGATTTCACACATGAAATAATTATATAATGAAAATAATAAATGTTGA
>VKOC01008230.1:0-15225 GCA_009364415.1 Spea multiplicata | reverse complement strand
TGATAGACTCATTCTTTATGTTTTCTTAATCAAGATGAATGTCCTATCTATGGTTTGAGCACTGGGCATTTTTATATGTGGCTTCTTTTGTCTACCATGTACATTTTGCAGATTTGGAACAATGTAATGCAGACAGTAGGACCATGCAACAATATTTATAATTGAACTAAAAGGAAAAGAGCGTGTACTAGATCACGGGCAAAATGTGAACTAAGGAAGGTCAGCATAGCAGCAAACATATATTTTCCAGTTTTTCTAATCAACATGCATCCTGAAACTTGTCACAATCGGGGAACAAAGAGGGCTAAGGAATTACAATGTAAGTGCCTTATATTAGAAATTGTCCACGAACAAAAAAACATTATCCCATGGATATCCAGCGTGGGGTAGTAATGCTATTTCTGATGTCAAGATT
This sequence comes from Spea multiplicata, assembly GCA_009364415.1. Taxonomy (NCBI): domain Eukaryota; kingdom Metazoa; phylum Chordata; class Amphibia; order Anura; family Pelobatidae; genus Spea; species Spea multiplicata. Next base: position 14,810 of record VKOC01008230.1, on the reverse strand, counting down.
TCAAATGAATACTTGATGGAACCCCTTAAATCCATTCTCAGCAACATATTAATAAAAGAATTTGCCAACCGTGCAACTTGATTTAAAGAGCTATGACCTTCTCTCGCTCAAGAAGAAAAATCCCATTCGCTCTGCTGCATCTTTCTTTTTCTCTACTCTTTACTGTCTCCTAAAACATTAGAGATCTCATTCACATTTGGGGAAATGCCAAGAATCAGCAAGGCGTTCTTTATGACTATGGCACATGAGGGGTGAGCGAGCACCTTTGGCAGTTTAAACTTCACTTAGATTTTGAGGTCTGAATGATACATCTTAGTCATGGGAAACTGAAAAATGATTTTCTGCACCATGTCTTCTGGCTTTAAACAGAAAAACAGTCATACACAAAAACAATAACATTAGTGTGAGAACATTTTTTTTTAACTTAAGCGATTTCCAAGAAAACCATATATGGTTGTTTCTATGGGATGGCATTTTAAAATTTGATGCCAATTATTTCCATGCACTTTTTGTTTCTAAAAGTATTTTTTGCTACTGTATATAGTCAAATCATAAGGAGCTAAAAAAAAGAGAATTATACATTCTCAAATCGCTTTACAAGGAAATAGTTGAACTATTTTGAAAAGAGGTCAATTTGCTGTATTTAATGCTGTTTTAGAAATACATTTTGATTCAAAAACTGGTACTTAAATCAAGAAAAAAATGAAAGAGTTGATGAAAGCTGTAGTTTTTCATGCTGCATAGTGTATTTTGAGCTCAACTAATTTCCTTTTAATGGGAAATTGTATCCTAACTCGTACAATAAAAAGGTAGGAATAAGACATTTTACTATGATTGCGATTTTTGCGCTCTTACAATTTCTCTTTTACATACCTTACTAATAAAATCAGTAACCGGCTTCTGCATATTCACTAAAAACTATTTGAGCAAATGTTTCTTTTGGGCCATTTCCTGCCATTTCAGGTTCAGACGAAATTCGGAGGGCTTTTTTTAATTGGTAAATCAAATTTATTTTTAACTCACTCATGCTCTGTCTCCCTACCTTCTCTGTGTCTCCACAGCTCCAGTTCTCCTTTTTTTGTTCTCCTGTTCATTTCCCTGGCCTCCTGAAGCACTTCCACATCAGGACGGGGCCTCTGTAAGCACCACAGGGACAATCTCTCCTGATGTGGAGTTGCTTCAAGAGGCCAGATTAATGCAGACAAATCCATAGAGAAAAAAAGTGCAGAAATACTCTATAATGAGTAAATCGGTGATGGTTGTCTCATCAAAAGAAAGAAATGAATAGGTTGCAGAGGTTTCACTATGATGAGCAGATCCACTCCAATTCTTCCCATTGTAACTGCATAACCAGAATTAAGTGTGTATACCAAATTTTATGGAGTGAATTCCATGTGAACTTGACGCTTATATTAGTTAAAGGGGCACTCCAGCCATCCCATGCAGTTTAATGCAAACTAAAGTGATCACTTTAAATTTCCATGTAGCTCCTGCTATAAACACATGGCAGGACTCTTGTTTGGCCACAGAGGGGGCATCTTGCTGCAGCACTGGTTCTTCATAAATAAGTACTTTTTATTTCCTTAAAATTTTAATGAATTCATATTTAATTACCTACAAAGTAGTTTAATGTGTGTTCTTCTTTGGTGAGGCTGCCTATCATATTTAACTTACCCTATAATATCTTGGATGAAAACGGGATGTTGGTAAATGTTATACGGGCAGAGCATAATTAGAGGAAGGTACTTAAAAGTTTTACTCCGCCAGAACCCTCCTTGCGCCGCATTTGCAGAGCAGGGGTGGAGCATAATACTATGGAGATAATAAAAGAATAGTGGGGGTCCAGTGATTAACCCGAAATGGACATGCAAGTAGGGACGAATACTGGTAGATTTATCAGAAGGCCATCTCCCCTGGTTCCAGTCTTGAGCCATCTACTTATATAAAATAGATTTGTCATGGCCACACGTATTACTCCCACTGTGCATATGCCAGTCAGTGCCTCACCCAATAGTGCCAGTCATTGCCTCACCCACTGTTATTGCTTTGCAGAAGTGCAAGGCAATAACAGACTGGAGGTGAGGTGAGGGCATGTGAGAGAGAGTATGTGTGTATGCTAGAATGAGAATGTATGCATAAGTGTGTGAATGTGTTAAGTGTATGTGAGCATGAATGTGTACTTGTGTAGCCGTTTGTGTGTGTTAACATGGATGTGTAAGTGGGGGGCAAAGATGGCACTGACAAGATGTTTGGGGACACCTTTTCCCCACCTCTCATCTTTCTGATTATGTCATCCATTTCTTTCCATCTTTCTTCTTTCGCATTATCTCCCTCAACTTTGTACGCAATCTGTAGTGGCATTATGTGGGATACAATTGCTGTAAAGTAGTTTGTAGTATGTATGTATGTATGTATGTATGTATATATATCCATATATTTTACTATTTGGTTTGACATATATGGGGGAATTGATACATGCTATGCTATGGAGCTTAGACTAGTAATAAATCTGGTATGAAGCCCAGACAGGAACATTTTATTATGTGGTGTAAGACATAAATTTACACCATTCATATTTTTTTACCCTTAAGGACAATGGGCAGTCACTAAACGCATTGAAAACAATGCATTTTGAGCCCGTACATGTACGAGCTTTCTCATTAAGGGGTTAATATTGGTTAGATTTAGGTAACAACCTTATCTTTTTTTTGGATATTATTTATATATATTTGACTTCAGCCTGAAATATCTGTTTATTCAGTATAATATTAACCATTTTTAATTTGGGTCACAATATTGATCACTCCAAATGTTTTCATTGTTTGTTTTTAAAGGCGTGTCATAAATATTAACCCCTTCGTGACAATGGCTGATTTTATTTTTTGTACACTTCGTGACATTTCTGCTCTGCTTGTGTTTAGCTGTAATTTTCTTCTTTCCCGAAGAACCCACACTAGTTATATATTGCTTTTTTTCAGGACAAGAAGGGCTTTCTTTAGATGTCATTTTTTTGATTGTATCATATAATTTACTATAAAAAAAATATAAAAAAATACGGTGAATAATTTAGAAAAGGGACTTTTCAGACTTTAACTTGAAAAATCTTTTACTCATCTATAAATTCTAATGAAGAAAACATGTTAAATTGATTCTACTGTTTGTCCTGAGTTTAGAAATAACCAATGTTTTTATGGGGGTTTTTTTGCACGTTATGGGACAGGTAGTGTTTTGCTATTTGCTATTTTGGGTATCTTTGAAGCTGGCCAATGCAATTTACCCAATTAAACCATATATCTTTGAAGACTAGACACCCCAGGGTATTTTTAATCCTAGTGTTTTAACTCTTTCCATGCACTTATTCTACCACCAGTCTTTGTCAAACTTTGTGGTAGTAATTTTTTACATTTTACTTCATGTATGAATTAAAATATATCTAAACCTCAAACTACAAGTTGTCAGAAAGCAAACTAAATTATATAATATTGTGTAGCTAAAAATATTATGTATTATTTTTAATCTGCAAGTAATACGTTTTTAAGTAATTTTTTAATGCACTTTGCCTTGATTAGTATTTCATTAGTAAACTGATTGCAACAAATTGTAATTGTTATCCTAGATTGTTTTTTTTTTTTTACTAGCAATGTATTAATACTTACTTGCTTTATGTTAGGATTTCTAGCTACTAAAGGACAGTGACATAACACGTTCAAAGATTATAGACTAAAACCAAAACCAAAGTTAAATTCTAGAGCAGTTGAAACCATTTGAATGTTTTGTATAAACATTTTGAAAGTGATAAATATTGACAACATTTTGCTTTAGATTTGCACCCAGAATGGCACAATGTTTTATATGAAACCCCTAAGGGAAAGTACCATGTTTGTCTGTATATGTTGTATGTTTACTTTTGAAATTGGTCATATATGAGTAAAACCATACAAAAATAAAACGTACCTTGGAACATTGAAATGGCAATAAATACCGACTCCACATTTACATTATAGAAGGCACCATTCCAAAAATTGAAAATGGGAATTTTTAATGCAGTGTTCATTATATGTCCTATTCAGCAGAGTTCATATTATGTAATGCACCAAGGGCACTGAGATAAATGTTGCTTTCTCATATCCAAAACATACTGACAGCTTTATGAAAAGTTTTGTCCCCATACTATAACATTCTTTTATATCTGTAGGAAGTATTACAGTACATCTGTTCTTGGCTACTTTTCCTAGCAAATCCCAAAGGCACTTGTTACAAACTGAATCAGTTATCAGCTAGTTAGGCTGGCATTTTCCAATGTTATTGCATGAATACTGATAGAAGGACCATGCATTATTCAGTGAGAATTGCAGACGAAAATGAGCAACACAGAACACAGAACAGTAGTGGCAGTAAGGGTATAATTAGAGAGCTGTCACTTGTCCCTGTCAGTATTCCATGTCTCAAAACATCGAGGGGAAAAATGTAAGATCATTTTGGAGACTCTGCTCTTAAAGTGCAGCTACTAGTCTACAATACAAATATAAGGAGTGCTGCATTTTTATCATGGATTGCAGTAAAGATCTCTCGCTGGCTGTACAGAAAGAAAATCACATCACTTCAGTAAATATTAATTTCAGAGAACTCTTTAAGATATTTAGCATATTGTTTAAAGTCAGGGTTATATAATATATAAATTATGTCCTCATTATATCCTTATATTGGTATAATATTATTAAATATATATGTTACTACAATGCCTGCCTATAATATTGTAATAATATATCATTTGATGAATGATTTAATTGCCTGCTAAATAGGTTGTATGCAACATACAATATTGAGATCATTAGATATATGACATATATTGCATACAAAATATTTATCCTGCGAGAAAGGAAGCAAATATTAATGAAGTATGGTTTATGCAGATAGGGTACAGATAAATATAGTATACACTAAAGTACAATGAGTCCCAACTAATGTTAAGAGGTGTTTTTCCATTGTTTTTAAAAACATGAAAAACTACTAAAATAAAAGGAAACAGAACATTTCCAAAAACATTACCAAAAATGAGTGTGGGTACTATGACCTTAAAATAGTAGGTTTCAAATGCCATAAAAAGTGTAATACTCTTCTCAAATCACACAAGTAGTGAACCAACACTGCACAAAATAACAGTCTTAAATAAAACATAAAAACCCTTCATGCTCATGGCATGCGTGTCGCAGCACTTTTCTGACTGACCATACCTTTAGTGCTTCCTTCACTGGAACTTGTTCCTCTCCCCTATCAGTATCTGTTGGTGTTTCCCAGGGCTCACTTCTTGGGCCTCTACTCGTGTTGATCTACACCTGTTTCCTTGGGCAGCTCATATCTTCCTTTGGCTTCCAATACCACCCATATACAGACCTAATGTACATTTTCTCTCCTGACCTTTTAAAATCTTTTCTAACTTGCCTCACAACAGTCTTTCTGGAATTGCATCATAGATTTCCTGAAGCTTAACATCTCAAAGACTGCGCTTATAGTTATCCCGCCATGCCCTCTGTCCACAATTCCATGAAATCTCTATCATTGTTGACAACTCCACCATCCAACCAACTGACCAGGTTTGCTGCTTTTGTGTCACACTAGACTCTGCTCTCTCCTTCATCCCTCAGATCTAGTCGAATCCTGAGATGCCTTCACCTGAAAAACATCTAAGGATTCGATTATACCTCACACAAGAAATAAAGAAAATATTAATCCACTCCCTTGTGATATCCCGTCTGAATTAACTAACTCTCCTGTCTTTCACTGCTCCAATCAGTCCTCAACACTGCAGCTAGACTAATCTTTTTTTTGTCACCATTTCTCATCTGCTACTTCACTTCACTGTGCCAATAACTCCTTTGGTTCCTTAAACCCTCCAGAATGGGCCCAAAGTGTCTGTCAATATTTTGTGTGGCCACCATTTTTGTACTCCTCACCTGGTTGCCACCACACATGCTTGACACCATCTGAACCAAATAAGTTTATCTTGGTCTCATCGGACCACAGGATATGATTCCAGTAATCCATGCCCTTAGTTATTAGAAAGAAATAATCAGCCAACTAATAGATTATGAAAATAATCATTAGCTGCAGCCCTAGATCCTCAGAGAGTTCTTTGCCATGAAGTGCCATGTTGAACTTCCTGTGATCAGTATGATAGGGAGAGGGATAACACTAAATTTAACACTAAATTTAACGCACCTGCTCCCCATTCACACCTGCGACCTTGTAACACTAACGAGTCACAAGACACCGGGGAGGGAAAATGGCTAATTGGGCCCAATTTGGACATTTTGCCTTTAGACATTAATGTCTGTGTTGAGTTATTTTGAAGGGACAGCAAATTTACACTCTTATACAGGCTGTACACTTACTACTTTACATTTTAGCAGAGTTATTTCTTCAGTCACATGAAAAGATATAATAACATATTTACAAAAATGTGAACGGTGTAAATGTATAGGGATAAAACAATTAACATAATATAAAAATAAAGCTGATCCCAATAAACAAATATAATACAAAATAAAAATGAATATTAACTAAAAACTTCTTCATATCCTTAATTAAATTAATTTTAAACATTTTATTAAAACAAGCTATCAAAACCTACTGTTTATTAAAGCAACATACTCCAAAAATTAAAAGTTTATCTACAAAACAGTTTTAGCAAATAGTATAAAAATTAACAATCTCAAATCAAATAAGAGGACTCTTTGAAGTTAAAAGTAAGCATTGTTGTAGAGAATAAAATACATTGTCTTGTGACACTATTAAAAGTCATGTGCTCACATCCACAATAAAAAACATCCACAATAAAAATAAGGGACAGCAAAAAGAATAAAGTGCCCTAAAGCAGTTTAAGGCAAATGAAAAAGTTCAAAATCTTTTTTTTAAGACCGCGGAGGATCAGGGTATTCAAATTAAAGATCTATCTCATTTAACTTGTCTTTAGTTTAACCATTACATTATCACCACTCTAATGTGCATTAACCTTCTGAATCCCCATGAATTTGAGTTCTTGGGGTTTACTCATACTTCAGTAAAGTGCACAGGGACACTGTGATGTTCTACTATTCGTACATGAGGTAGTCTTGAAGTGTGGCCAAATTATTGCTTGCCACATGTACATTGTAATAAATATACCACAGTTTTAAAATAACATGTTACTGTCACTAAAATAATACGTTTTACCACTTCCATTACGTGGTTCAAAAGTAAGTATGTGTCTTTCCTGACTAAAGTGGAGATGATTGACCATAATGCACAGCAGCACCTTTTGCAAACACCATACACAGCATATCAGCACAAATATCTCATATCAACTGTCAAGCATGGTGGTGGAGAGATCATGATTTAGGCTTGTTTTGCAGCCATAGGGCCTGGGAACCTTGCAGTCATTGCTGAAATTGGATGCAACAGGACAATAATCCCAAACACACCAGCACATCTAGAAAAGAATGGCTGAAAAGAAAAGAAACAAGGTGTTGCAATGGCCCAGTCAAAGTCCAGACCTCAGCCCAATTGAAATGCTGTGGTGGGACCATAAGAGAGCTGTGCATAAACAAATGCCCACAAACCTCAATGAACTGAAGCAAGGTTATAAAGAAGAGTGAGCCAAAATTCCTCCACTGTGTGAGAGACACATGGCTTCTCTATTTTGGCTTTATTTTTGTTGAATAAATCACAACACTGTGTAATATGTCATGTGTTGGTCATCTGAGGTTGTATTTGCCTAATTTTTAGACCTGCTAAGGAACACATGATTGTTATTATGTCCTGATATGTAAAATCTTGATGCAAGCTACTAAATTAAAAACCAAAAAACACAACATGCACAAAAATACATGAAACCAAATTGAAATAGTCCTTTAACCAGGGCTATTTTTCTTATGTTAAGACAACACTATATATAGCAAAAGTAATGGCAACAAGTATCTTATACGTCCATTGAGAAAACAATATTGTCCCAACAAAGAGTGCATTTACACACTAACACAGTATTAACTAAAACCAAATGTCTCCTGTCTATTTATGTTGGCAGCCTAATTTAACTTGACTACAAAAGCAATTATGTTTCAATAGGGCATCACTATTTTTTCATGGTAAATTAAAGACATACATGATCCTTGTTGCTAATGTCAAAAATGTGTAAACTGCTTGGCATAACACTGAATTTCCACAATATATCACTCTTGCTGTATAAAGGTTTAAAAAGAAAAATAAAATGCCTACACGTTGGGTTCAAAAGGGTAAATTATCATAGTTTAAAATGACTGTATCTGTAATCTCCCAATAAGGATTGCCATGTGTCTTCTGGAAAACGGATGAAACTATACATAAATGAAAACTGTTGCAGATCGGTCTGCAAATTCTTAAAAAAACTGACAAAGCAAACCATGTACAGTATCTTACCAACATGCGAAAATATATATTGTGTATAAGCAATGTAAGCAATATATAGTGGAATATATATATATATATAGCATGGAACAGTAGCATTTGAATGCTAACGCTAGTTGGTGTTTATAAATGACTGCTGCCTTTTCCTGTCCACCCCTTTTACTTTACTTTCTCCTTCCAAAGGATCATTTTTCAGACAGCAATAGTTTTGTACACTGCAGTCAGACTGTTTAGTCTGGATTTGGTGACCCTGACAGTTAGAGAATGTGCTCTCCAATTTCTCTTTGTGTGCAATCACCATCCCTTATGTGAATATAAAAATACACTTATGTTGCTTTAGAGTAAAATTAAAAATTAGGCATTTTAACTGTTTCTGATTTACATTGTAGTTTAGTCCCTTCGCTGCAACTGTAGTTGCATGTTGTTACACAATAAAAAAATATAAATATATTGTAAGATTATCTGAACAATCATTTAACCTTTTGTTATGTCATGTTGACCCATGTGTAATATGATGGGTGTGAAGGAAACCAGGACTCCAAGGTTTAAACACCTGGCCCTCCTCTCTCTTCCAGGGTCCAGGGAAGCTCTGCTGTTATGTGCTGCCGTGTGTAAGTAATTTTATCTTTATCTTGCACAGATTAAAGGAGGGCATTAAAGCAGGCAGATAATGATTCAAATGGGGCAGTGAGACAAGACAAGCAATAAACAGCATGGAATCATATTAGGGGGTAAGAATAAGACAGTCAATGGGAAAGGGTCTGTTCTTTAAATGGTGACCAATCAGAGGGCCCCTTATCTTCCCCATGTTTTATCATAAGGAATGGCGATCATTTTAAGCTTTTTTTTTTTTTTTTTTTACTTTAGAAGCCCGAGGTGTCGTGCTTCTCTTTGTGTGCTCCGTGAATCCGTGAGAGATTGCAGCGAAGCCCAGATCCATCGATAAACTGTTTGCTCGGCAACCCCCCATGGGATATGCCAGAGCCTTTCCTCCCCATCCCGGCCAGAAGGCTTGCAGGAGGGTCGGATCTTCATGGTTCCCTCCGAAGAGGATAACCACTGTAAGGAAAAGGGTGGGCAGCCACAAGACTTCCCCCACGTGTCCCAAAAAACAACTGGAAACCAGTCCTCACTGCAGTGCAGTGCTCCAAAACGTCAAATTAAAAACGTGTCCAAAAGAAAAACGTGCTCAGGCCGTCATCAAAAGTCCATGATCCATCCTAATTGATCCATCCTAATTGACATGAGGATGCATTTTTCCCTTCCACCACAAAAATTACCCTATCTGGTTCAATTTCAGAAGAATTCATGATAAATGTGACTGTGGGGCATGGAGCTACAAAAATTATACTCCCATCCATGTCTGAGGCCTCTAGTATTTATGGAAGGATGCCTATAGCCACCTGTGTGTATTTAAGGTGACTACTACTAAATTCTACAACCCGCACACTGCCTGGTAATGTGGGGAGTAAGTTAGGAGGATGCTGGTAGAGTGAACTACTAGCCTTTGGGTAAATGTCAAGTGGGCTGGTGCCCAATTGCACCTCCTATATACCTTTATTGCTGTTTGTGTAGCAGATCCTACCCTTTGTTGTGTGCCTGCAGACTGGATACCCAAAGCAGAACACTACAAAAATGAAAGAGCGTAATATGTGGCTACGTGGACCAAGCAGGCGGTAGCATGTCTGCCTTAAGAGTGCCAAGACCACTTTTAATCACTGGTCTGTCTCTGCATGCCAATGTATATTTATGAAATTGATAGCTAAGTGCAGTTATGTTGGGGGAAAGGAAGTACATTTTTCCAGCTTAAGCAAGTGATATAATGATTACTTTGCACAGGTCTAGTGATAATTGCAGATATCATTAGTGTCAGCTCCAATGTGACCATAAGGTGCCCCCTAAAACCTGGGAGGCCTATGCAACACAAAAACTAAAGGGTCCTGTGATATGTCCCTTCTCCTTCTTTGGGACTATTTATCCATCTGATCTGATGAATAGGAATGGATATGGTGGCTGAAGTGACCCTTTAACAACATGAACAAAATGTATGACTAATTTATGTCTTTTTCCACTAGGATTGCTGTTTAATTACCTCCAGTAAAGAATCCAGTGCATTATACGCAAAATAAATATTCCAGAATATTTCACTTTATGTAAAAGTTGAGAACAATTTAGATTAAGCCATCCAAATATGCAAAAAAAAAATCAAATGTAAAAAACAAACAAACTAAAAAAAACATTGGCACAGCAAGCATATTGACTGGTATACTTAATGTAAAAAGCAGTGATTGGTGATTAAATATTTATAGGGGAAGGGAGTATTTTACTGTTTTGAGATATTTTCCAGGACCCTCGAAATATAATTGGGATGGACAGAGCTGCAACCAAATCAGTCTTTGTAAACACTGGCATTGCCATGTAAGCTGTTATCTTTATCCAGACATGATTGGATATCAAGTGACCTGCAGATCAACCAATAGGACCCCATGGACTGCCCTGGTTTAGAGACAGTTCTGTGTACAGCATAATGGTAATTTGAACACGTAACATTCTATGCCATTGTGATCATTCTTAAAGACAGCATAGAGCATTGGTTTCTGTGAATATATCAAACTAAATGTCCAAAATGTACAAGGAAGTTTTCATTAACTAAAATTTAGTTATGTTAAAATCAGTCATACATCAAACATTTTGGGGTAAAAATTCCTCTTCTCTCAGTTCCCATTCTCAAGTCAAGCAATTGCCAGTAGATGTAGCCTTTTTTATATCGAACACTTCAATGATGAGGTCCACTGAGTACAACAAGGTCAAGTTTACCTTTAAATGTAAGGCTGTCCCTAGTGTTGTATTTGTTCACCTGCTACCTTGAAAGAGTTAATGTCTGGATGTAATAAAAATTCAGATTGTGATGTGATCAAATTAAGCCATTAAACAAGGAAAAAAATGTTTGTGATTTCTTAAGTGAGTCAATGGAAAATAATCTCTTTATCCTTTTACAACCACCTTGAAATCTTTTCAAGTAGAGAAGCCTGCAGCTATAACAATAAACACCTCAACTTCAACCTGTCCCTCATTTACATAGTACCATCTCTAATTTTGATGAAAAATGCAAATGTATGCTGAATAAAATTCATCTTCTAATGACACAAGCCGATTAAACAATTTTTATGCTTAAATATTCTGTTTAATGAACTCAAACAGACCAGTGCGTGTGACAAATTTGTCTCAGCATGGAGGGATTAGTGGATATCAAACAACTGACACAGAATCATGGACATTCCTGGTAATGTGATGGGCATTTTCGTTTACTTTTCAGATAAATATAAGAATAACTTATAATTAAATTAAACAAGTTTAGATCACGGTAGAGTCATTATTTTATAGTATGCATGTGTGACTATGAAACTATTAGCTATATTATCATCCTCCCGAATAATTGAATCATAATAATGAAGAAAGGAATACGACTTTTTTTATTATATATATAGAGACAAATGTATTGCAATTCTTTCTTAAATATATTAATAATAAACAATACCTTTTTATCCCTTATTATTACTGAGACTGACCAAAAAGAAAAGCTGTTATGTATACTTTTTTGCCTCATTACATCCATTAAAATACACCTATAACTTGTGATTTTCTTTACGCTGCAATGATTTTGAACATTTTGGTTTAACCCTTTCCTTACCTGGGTTTTAGTAACCTATGTACCGTATGGCAAGTTTTTTTTTGCCATTTTTACCATATGGTATGTTGGTTCGATCAAGGTTCCCCTTTTCAATATCTGGTTTAACCACCCTTTGCCTTCAAAACAACATCAGTTCTTCTAGGTACACTTGCACACAACTCAGCAGGTAGATTGTTCCAAACATTATTGAAAACTCACCACCGTTTTCCTGTGGATTTAGGCAGCGTCAGTTGCTTCACTCTCTTTATGCAATCTCAGAAAGACTTGATGGTGTAGAGATCAGGGCTCTGTGGAGGGCCATACCATCACTTGCAGGACTCTTTGTTCTTCTTTACCCTGAAGATAGTTCTTAATTACTTTGGCTGCATGTTTTGGGTCATTCATGCATCATTCTGCAGAATAAAATTGGGGCCAATCAGTTGCCTTACTGATGGTATTGCATGAGTAAGTAACCTGCTGTAAGTCTCAGCATTGAGAAGACCATTAATTCTGACCAAATACTCATTCTTATACCACTCTCCGGTCCTTCTGTGAAAAAACTGGCATTCCCTGTAGCCAAATACTTCAATTTGACTCATCACTCCAGGGCACTTGCTGCCATTTTTTTGTGCCCTAGGTTCTTCTGTTTTCGCGAACAGTCGCTTCGCCTTGTTTCCGAGTCAGTTGTATAGTTTTTTGGCCTCAAGTCTACTATGAAGATCACTTTTGACCTTACTTCTCTGAACAACAGATGGGTGTATCAGGATCCCACTGTTTTCTGCCAATGCTGAGATGATGGGACTGCTGGATAACTTCTGTTTTGTTGCTGTCTTGTTATGGCGTATAACTTTTGACATTAAATTGTCTTCAGGAACCTCACCGGGTAAAGAGTTTGGCTGTTGCTCACCCAGTTTTCATCCTCCTACACAGCTGTTTCTGTTTCAGTTAATGATTGTGCTTCTACCTACATATTAAATTGATAATTAACAACTGTTTGGTGAAATTGTTTAACTATACGCCTACAAAAGCCCAAACCTTTTTCAACTGTTCCTAGAACACTAAATATGGATTTGATTAAGAATTTTCTTCTGTTCACCCATTTTGCTATTCACACATCTGTTTTTGAAAGCATTCTAACTTTACTTAACATTTTATTACTTCTGCCTAAAAGTTTTGCACAGTACTATATATACACTACCGTTGAAAGGTTTGAAATGACTTAGAAATGTCCTTGTTTTCAAAATTACACATTTCCTTGTTTTCCATTAAGAGCTAAATTTTCCTGATGGCTTCCCCACTGTCCCACTTTTGCAGGCAATGGGGAGCATGGGCTGCTTGGTCTTCTGATCTCCCATGACTAGCCCAGGCAGGTAAAACAAGATGAATACACATTAGTTAACCATTTATAATGCATGAGCAGCAGTTAAAAAGCTGGCACTAGTGACATAATAGGAAATAAGGTAACAATGTTTTTAAAATGTTTCCTGTTGCATATATGAGACTACAATACAACATTGTTTTCAATATTGTTAACCCCTTAAGAATCCGTACTATTTTACAATAGATGACCAGGCAGTTTTTATATTTCTGCTAAATAATTATTTGACCCTAATCTCTCTCTTTTGTCTTTTGATTAGCAGATAGAAATTTCCTTGTTCTCCATAAAAACAGCTAAGTGACCCACACTTTTGAACGGTGTATATATATATATATATCATATAATTACAAATTTTTGTCCTTTGGCAGTTTAATGCATTAAGGACAGCAGGGAACCTGGGAACCGCTTTGTCTTGTTACCAATATTTCATTATTCTTGATGGCAGCAACAATTCTAGGAAGCACTCCTGACTTTACTATGTCAGTAACTGAAGGAGGGACATTCATCATCATCATCATCTCCAATTGTAGTAGTTTCTGAAACCTTTGCTGCATTTATTTTAATTTTTTACTATCATATCCAAGCACAGATCTTCTGTCTTTTTTCATTTGCAACTTTTACTTCAATTTAAAAGAATAAGATATTACTGTATAATACAATAATAATTATTGTCACTAGTCTGAGGTTAAAATGGTGTGAAACAGCACATTGACCTGTTGGCTATTGAGTTGCTGCCTGGTCTGTCTGTTAAGTGAATCTACCCCATTTACAACAATGTTATTTCATATTTATTGCCGTTCCATATAACAGTCGTGGACAGTTAAGGGAAAGCAGTTCTAATTAACTAATAGGAGTATCAAATATCATTGAGACGGCAAATGCCACATACATTTTAAAAAGTAAATAATACCATTACCAGTACATTAAAGGTAACAGAAAATTGCTATTTTAAAATTAGCCATTTTGGATTTATCTTGTAATCTCAATAAATACGTATACAAGTGACCCCAGATTACTATTTCCACATTTAAGCCTTGTGCAGGCATGGATTATGTTTTTATGTGCATTGTCCAGTTCAACATCCACTAATAACTATCCATTTATTAATTCATTTTCTGATCATTTTTTTTTCTTCAATAAACTGGGAAGCCTGATTTTGGAATTCAACAACCTTTGTGGATAGTTTCAATCTGTCATTTAGCATCAAACAACAAAACAAAACAAAAAACAACGCAAACAGTGAGTTCACAAATACCTATGATATAAAAATCAACATTGTACAAAATTATCCATGTTATAAACAGAAAAAGAAGAGGGCCCTGTTCGTGCAATCTTACAATC
>VKOC01008229.1:0-20416 GCA_009364415.1 Spea multiplicata | reverse complement strand
TGGTGTGGCAGAGCCTGTCCTGGTGTGTGTGTCTGGATGTTGGTGTGGCAGAGCCTGTCCTGGTGTGTGTGTTTGGTCATGTTTCCTGTTACTTAACTTACAGTAAGAACTATTTCATTTTTACTTCTCCATAGATAAAACACCCTCCTGAATTTGTAGTGACTTCGGGGGACAAAACTTTCAAGGCCCTGAAATCATTTAGTGGAAAAGTTAAGGTATTGTCTTATTTACTCTATAATATCTATTTCAAGGATTAGTCACACTAAATTGTGGGGGGACAGAGTGGCAGCATATCTCGGGAGGGCAGAGTGGCAGCATATATTGTGGGGCAGAGTGGGGGGGACAGAGTGGCAGCATATCTTGGGGGGACAGAGTGGCAGCATATCTGGGGGAGCACAGTGGCAGCATATCTATTCCACTAAGTTGTTTTTTTTCTAAGAAAAAATGTTCTTTAAAAAAGCGCCTAACTTTTAGGGTGCAGCTTATAATCGGGTGCTGCTTATAACCGAGCCAATACGGTAGATATATATGTGTGTGTTTTTTCAGTGGTATGATTTAATGGTGGAAATTATTAATGCCCCCCCTATATGTTTCTAGAGTCGCCACTGGGCATGAATGATACAGTTATATACATCTCACAACGTTAGTATAACACCAATAACATTTTAAAGCGTAAGACCTTCTTTTTTGCTGCTTCTTTCCTGGGCCTCTTATCCTAGATAAGCCCAGGAAATAGAAATACAAGACCATACGTTACAATTCAGTTGTATATTTCCCTTCACTTTTGTGTTATCTGCATACCTGGGAACTTCTTCACTCCGGCTACCCAGAGCCTTCCCTTGCAGGACGCAGCAAGGACTGCCCACTGACACCAGTGGGCATTCCCGCTGACGCCGATGGGTGGTCTCGCTGACATCACAGGAAATACCCCCACTTAAAGGGGAAATGGATGAGGACTGGGGCATGTCATTCGGGTTCGGATTCGGGTGTTTACCTGGATAACCGGAGAAATACTCTGCTTCCTTCAAAAGAATGTACTGGGAGCTGCTATAAAATAAATATTGTAGGAGAAAACATTGAGGGGATATGATAGGAGGAGAAATGTTAGATCATAGTGAAAAACATAGTCGGAGCTTAGATGTAATAGATATGGTACATGTTGATAGTGTGAGGGAATTCAAACATGCATAGGATAGGCATACGGCTTATTCAGAAGACACCACAAATGATTAACTAAGCTTTGAGGTTTATACTGCAAGAGTAATGGGCAGACTAGATAAGTGAATAATTATCTCCTGCCAGATTATACTTTTAATTCCCTTAATTATTAGTAAGTATCTTTATTGGCCACTTAGCTTGCTGTAAGTGGGCTAGCTTTCAAATGTTGTCCATAGATCATCTAGTTCATTATTGTCACATATGGCTTTAAATCAAAACAGAGTAGTGTAATTCAATTATAACAAATGTTTGCTTTAGACAAGAATAAAACATACCATATTTTAAGAAGGACTGTACTCCTTGTAAACAGTAAACAAAGGATCCCTCATTGATCATTTACTATATATCTCTTTCATGTGGTTACAGGGTATCCAGCATATTTACATTAAGGAAAAGTAATCAAGTTACGTTAAACTCATAACAACTCCACACATAACAGTATTAATTCTTTATGTGCATCAATTCAGTAGTTCATTACAGAGTATGTAAACTCTATAGGCCAACAATCTGCTTTTGTCTCTGGCCTGCTGTACGTATTATATGATGGCACTTTATCGTATCTCCTTTTTTACCATATTGTAACCCGTAAAAAGTACACCTGTACTGCTTACTAAAGAATACAATATAAATGCCTACATACTGTCATAAATGGCCATCTTTAAAAGAAACAGCCCGTTCCTCGGCTAGTTTTGCCCCCTTATGATGTCCTTCTTCTAGGAGCTCAGAATGTTTGCTGAGTATCAGTGTTCTATTGCCCACATCTCAATAATGTCCATAGAAACTGCAGAAAATGTCTTTAGAAAATAAATTATGCAAATAAAAAAATGTAATCGTAATAAGATACATCACATGAAAAATCTTAGTAAAGTCCTGTCCAATACCCATGTTTTAATTAAACCTTATAAATATGTAAACCTACAATTAAGTTCCTCAGGATACCCTATTTAATGATATTTCTCTTCCAGCTACATTTGCAATACCCTAGGGCATTTTTTACATTTTGCAACAGATTCAGATTCAAAATTAATATTTATGGAACAGCAACAGTGATTTTAATGTAGCCCGGCAGTATACATTATATATAAATTATATCGTAAATATCATTATATAAAGCACTGAGCCCCTGCCTGAAGAAAGCAGAATGTGACCTTGAGACTCTGCACCAAACCTGGAGAGTTTAGCAACAGCTGTAAGCAGAGCCAGTCCTTACATGGGACCCAGGATCTGCTCCTTTCTTTCTTCACAAATCTGTATTATGCAGGCCATGAGTAAGAGTGAGAGAGAGCATAAGAGAGCTAATTTATTAATCATGATTAAAAAAACAGATGTAGGGCTTGTGGTGGTTGGGAGTCACTATTTCATCCTCGAACCCAAGCAGCACAATGTCTTAGGCTGGCTGCATGTTTCCAGATTCTGACACACATGCTCTGTCGCAGAATGGTAATTTAGAAAAGAATCATAGTTATAGCTTGATTTCACAGTTTGTTTCATCCATGTTCCACTTAGCTCATGATATCTGGGACCTGTTAGTCTACTTTAACATTGCTGAAATAAGGAGCTACACAGAATGGGTTACAGATTATTCAGTGGATTCCTTTAGAACCTTTGATGTCATACACTGAAAGCCTCTTAAACAAATCCTTCTGATAAACACCACTGAGAAAAAGAGTCCTGCTAAACTTGAGGAAGTTTGCTCTTGGGTTTGGTAGAGTTTGTCATTTTTCTAAGAAGGAGCATTTATAGTATCAGCATTGATTGCAAAAAATAGGTCCTACACACTTATTTACAAACATGTTTCACAGTTTTTGAAACATTTTAACAATCATTCTTGATTTCTTACTTTGTTTTCTTAATATCTTGATAGTTTTAAATAGCAGGACTAGACAGAAATGCTCCCCAAAGTAGTCATGACTCTTGGATCATACACATTTCACTAAGTGAAAATTTTCCACAAGCTCACAAATAAATTACCACTTAGAGTCTTGGACTCTTCCTGTCCTGGCATCAAATGATCTCATAAAGCCTAACTACTTATTCCTTGTAACAGGGTCTCCATATTTAATAAAATAAAACAATAAAAAAATAATCAAAGCATGTCTTTATGAATCTGTGCACTAGGGCACATTCCTGCTGGAATAGAAAAGGGCCTTCCCCAAACTTTTCCCACAAAGTTAGAAGCATTTAATTCCAAAATGTCTTGGTATTCTGAGGGGGATATACCAAGACATTTTGGACAATGCTACAACTTTGTGGGAACAGTCCTGGCCTCAACCCCATTGAACACCTTTGGGATAAACTTCTTGTCCAACATCACTGCCTGACTTCACAAATGCTATTGGATGAATGGGCAAAAATTTCCACAGAAGCACTCCAAAACCCCATGAAAAACCTCCTAGAAGAGTGGAAACTGTTATGTCTGCAAAGGGGGGGACCAACTACATATTAATGTCCATGTATTTAAAATGCTATGCCATAATAGTACATGTTGAGGTAACGGTCAGGTGTCCCAGTACTTTTGTCCATATAGCGTATGTATATGTGTACATCCATAGAAAAAGTAGGAGCACTGGCAGGACTTCACGTTTAGGTCATATCTGTCATATCGATGTTTCGGTCTCCTACACGGAGCCTTCATCAGGACATCATACATACCATCATACAATTATATATACACACACACACACAGTATGTACTTGTGATCATTCCTAAGGACTGAAAAAATGCTTGACTTTTACAATAAACAGTACATCTCTACAAATGTATAACTGCTCATAGGAAGCTCTCAGTATGTAAGATATTTCACTGCATGTTTTATGTACAAATCAGTACACAAACCTTACTGATGTCAACCAGAATTTAGAGTATTAAAAATGCCATATTTATATCTGGGTTTTTTTATATGGTGTGAAGTGAACAGTTTATGTCTACCTGTCTGTGTCTGTAACAGTCTTTGAGATATAATGATTTTTTATAGGCCTTTCTGTTCTTCAGTGTTTGGAGAGAGCAGTCGGAAATCTGATACAGAGTCCGACCTTTGAACGTTAAGGTAACAGAAACGATCTCTCAGCAAGAAGTGGACATTTATCTCCAGTGAGAAAAAAGGTGATACTGAAAGAATCCCGCTGGCCTTGTATTGGAGGCTTCCCATACATCATCATTCATTTCCCACGCTATGAAGAAGCGTCCTGTACAGACGGCTTAACAAACTGCCAGAAATGTTGTGACTTCCTTATCCACACCTTGTCAAAGTGTCATTGAGTGACAGCATAGGCTTTGAATGGTACGTTATCTCTGCACAAATACAGTGTCAACATGTTTCTAGAGTTTAGAGCTGGCAGTACTTGAGGAAAGGTGATCTAACCTTCCAAAATTCTTCATATGGTATCAACGTTTCAGTGAGACAAGGCCTAAAAAACCCACATTATGTGCATGTAAAAGCCAGACTTAGATAAGGTCCGTGAACAGCCGTTTCACATGCTAGTAGCTACAGCCGTTGCAAATTATTAATATATTAAAATAACTAAAGTAGGAGTGTACAGAAAAGTTGTGATTCAATTTACCAGTTCCATTATGCGTTAGAATTGACCAACTCTGGTTATTTTCAGCTAGATGGATGGTTGAATTGGCCCTGCATAATGCATAGTTCAAACAATGATTGAACTTCTCCACACATCTTCAGACTAGCTTAGTCCTTTCTGCAAGATAAGTTAATTGGGATTGGCCCATAGTTTGGGATAGTTTTAGGATTGGCCCATTTCCAGGTTTCTCTACTTTAGTAAATAAATATTTATATTTAATCAAGTACAAGTGCGTTGAGTTGCGTGAGCTGTTGTAGAGACAAACACAAGCTCAAGGCCTGACATAACCCAGATCATCAGCAGGAAAGGAACTAGAGTGTGGAAGTATCTAAATGTATCCATGTTCTTCATCATTAGGTCCTCACGTTACTCTGGGCCTATGTCTTCAGGTAGTGAGGTCACTCATTTCAAACAGAAGTTTGGGTCATGCCCCATAGATGCTGCCTTGCAACTGTGTTAAATGGGTCTGAAGATGTTAATTTAATCATTAACACAGTGGTTCCTTACCCACTCCTCAAGGCACACCTTGATGATTTTCTGTCCTCATATTACGCAATTATAAAACTAATGATTCATTACAAATTGGGTGCAACTTGCCTCAACATGTGGCTTATATTCAGACAAGCTTTACCAAACTTGCTGTTAAACAGATACCAATACATCCTAATTATAAGTGTGGCCTAATTTTGGGGGTCTCATTTTTTGTCCAATATGATATTAGAAAAAGTGTAACTGTGTAATTAGGTGTAATTACAAAGGGAAATTCCAGTGCAAGTTGGAAACTATTTTGAAAACATTTTACATTTTTTAATGTAAACATGGCCTATAGACCCCATATTTATGTGGTTACTTCAGATAACAACTATACTTAATCACATTTTATCTCATCGCTTTCCAGTGATAAGATTCCTTTTTAGCTTTACTTTCAAAAGACATTTCAGAAAAAAGTATTCTGCAGAAGTGTACAGGTGCAATCTAATGTAAAATGTTACTTTTGAATTTGTTTCAATATTGTGATATGTTTTTAAAAGTAGATAGCAATGATGCGTGGACTGCCTGTAATCCCTACCTTCTATGTCATTCAATGTACCACAAAAGTTTTGAGCAAGTGTCAAGTAATGCGGCCATATATCCTAACATTTCAAACAGCCAAAAAAATTTGGACATGAAGCAAACAGTTTCCAATGGTGTGTTTATAAAGATGGCTGTTCTAGGCCTGACCAACAACATCATCGCCAACTACCTTTCATCACCTACATGTAGGAGGGTCTCTTGCTCATGCCCCACATCCTCAGGGCTAAGCACCAGCAAATCCTGTCTCTCCTTATCTATAAACGATGCATGGCATGGAGAAGACTAATATGGAAGCTGTGACCTACACCAAGTGCAAATTTTATCCACCAGCCCGTTGAGCAGCATCCAACAGGGATTTCCTCCCAATAACGTGGCACAGGACAGCCTACCATGAGCCTGCCGCCCTAGACTGAATTGGATATGCTTTTTTTTAAAAAAAAAAATTCACATTAGTAAAAAATCTAACTCAAGATTACGCAGCACATTACCACAGACCGCTCCAGACACTCCAGCAGATAACACTCCTGGAACCTGTGAGAGAACTAGTTGTAAAAAATGATGCATGTATTTGTGCACAGATGTATTATGCATTGGCAGGCTGAGATAACATTGTAATCATTATAAACTTCTAATATCTTATTTTGGAAAACCATTAACAATCCGACAGCTATATAGATGGAGCTGCACTGCTAAAAAGCAATGGCAGAAAAGCAAGAGATTAATAACCTCAAGGGCAAAAATGAAGACAGTTCAATTTGGCAGGGGTCACACAGCCCCAGATAACTAAAGATAGAACTGTCACTAGCAGTTAAGGGAACCATGAACCCTTCCAAAACAATGAATTCCATTCTAAGGGAAGATGGGAGTTCAAAGATAGTAGTAATCTAATCTGAGGTAATGAAAACCACCAAAAAATAACGTAGCGATAGACGAAACAAAATCAAAGGACAGAAACATGAAGACGAATACTTTGTATGCTGGATATACAATACAGGCACATGTATCACACATGAATTATCAATAGCAAAGTATAACAGAATTCTACCCTGTTTGAGTGTGCTATATAAATAAATGACCAACAAGACTATAGATACGAAATAACTAAAATATTCCTTTGACTGACAATCAGTATGGCACAAAAATATGGGTTGATATGGTTATTACAGATAAAAATATATATAAAGTATAAAAACCTCTAGTATACCACACATGTCAATTGGTCAAAGAGGGACACTCTTGTTGTTGGATTCGGATAGATATGTTATGGGGAGCTGTGTTTTACTAAGATGTTTTTTGTGTTTGCATCTATCATATTTTTTATTAAACAAATACTTCACTCACTTCAAAAACACTTTCAATTACATGCAGGACTGCAAGACCTGTACAGCAAAGGGCAATTCATATAAAGTATAGTGAGAAGGGGGAGAGGGGGTAGATAGTGAGAAAGGGGGAATAGAAAAAGGGAGTAGTAAGAATATTGAAATAAATAGAGTGAGAATGAGAGAGTGAATTAATGTGTGGATGAATTGTGTGAATGAATACGAGAATGAAGTAATGTGTGGATGGACTTGCTTGAATGATTTGTGAGAATGCATTAATGAATATAGTGTAAATGATAGTGTAAATGATTAGTGTGAATGAGTGAGATAATGAACGATTGTGTGAATGAAAAAGTGAATGAGTGAGTAACTGTAAGTTTTTATGTGTATCATGGATGTTTAAGTGATTTGGGGAAAGGCAAAGAGGGCACAAGCAGGATGTTTATGGGACAAAGATGGCGAAGGGTGGGCTGTTCGGGGGCAAAGATGTCTTACGCAGGGCTGTTTGGGGAAAAAGTTGGTTCAGGCTGGGCTGTAATCTGTGTGCCGGTCAGGTACTATGTGGGCAATGTGGATGCCAGGGCTGTCCTTTGAACAGTATTCCCTCTAAGCTGTGCACTTGTGAGTGCGCATAACTTTTAGAGAGAGTGCACACGTCCTAAAATTGTGCACACAGTACCTAACGGGGAGCTGGGGGGGCGGGCACTCCATCCAGGGTGACGCTCATCGGGGGGTGTCACCACGCTGGCACTCCTCCAGAGACGGACAGTAATGTCCGCCACTGGAGGAGCAAGCTCGGTTGGGAGATCAAGGATCTCCCTCCAACCAGCTTAATTCAATCAAGGGAGCAGGAGGTCTGTTAATGCAGACCTCCGATCCTGCTCCCTTGCGATGCGCGCGGCAACTGATGCTGTGCGTCGGGATTTGATATCATATCCCGGCAC
Source organism: Spea multiplicata (assembly GCA_009364415.1). Lineage (NCBI taxonomy): Eukaryota > Metazoa > Chordata > Amphibia > Anura > Pelobatidae > Spea > Spea multiplicata. The sequence continues at coordinate 12,283 of VKOC01008229.1, read as the reverse complement.
ACAGCACTGAAGCCACGCCCATCGCCTTCACTGCACCGGACAGGACACAGAAGAAGAAGAGTCAAGAGGAAGAACGAAGAGGAGGAAAAGTAACTAACGTAGGAAAACATTAAGTGAGAGTGGATTAGTAAGTGTGTGAGAGTGATGGGTGTTATGCTGTGGTTTATGCTGAATGTTTGTGAATGAGTGTGTGTGTGATGGCATGGATGCGCAAGTGGGGGGATAGCATGGCATAGGGAGGCTGTAATCACATTCATATGATGCCCAGGTTCCAGCATGTACTGGCTACCTGGGCATGATAGGAGTGTGATTGCTGTTAGCAATTATATATATAATATTGTTGTTGGTTTTTTTGTCCAATTCTGCTGTGTTATTTTTAATAAAGTTAATAGGGGGGGTCATTTTTGGTTTCAGTCAAGCGAATGCTGAATTTTCAGTTTCCGTGCAGAATATTTCATTTTGGTGCATCCCTATATACTAAGCCAGACACTGAAGCGGTAGGCCTACACCACATCAATGTTTGGTTTAGTATATAGTGATAGGGGTTATGCTACATTATTGGCAATGTCTGGCTCAATGTATAGTGATAGGTGTTGTGCTGTACCTCAGTATATAGTTATGTTTTATGCTGTACCACCATCAGTGCGTGCCTCAGTATACAATAATAGGTGTTATGCTGTACCACCGTCAATGAGTGCCTCAGTATATAATAATAGTTATGCTGCACCACTGTCAATATTTGCCTCAGTATATAATTATAGCAGTTATGCTGCAACACTGTCAATGTCTGCCTCAGTATATAGTGATAGGTGTTATGCTCTACCCCTGTCAATGGTTGCCTAACAACAGAAGCTATGCAGTTTTTCCCCAATAAAAAAATTATATATATATATAAAGTCCAAAGTGTACAATTGCACAACAACTATATATAGGATCTATATAGATCCTTTATGCAGCCCGGAGACCCCGCTCGTGATTCGCTCATAATTAACTTTTGCAGTGAGAATTTCACCTTTAAAATAGACCATGGAGTGAAAAGGGTTGGAAATATATAGCTCCACCCCCTTGCAATGTGATTTAGCTCCACCAACTTCGCTTTATATGGACTGTAGAAGCATATTGTGTGCACAAAATTTTGGCTCTGGGAAAAATTTTGCACAACAGAAATTTTCTGCGCACACCACCTAAGAAAAATTAGAGTAAATTTATCTATACTGTTAATGCTGAGTTTATATGTGATTTCCAATTGATTTATACCTGCAAAGCTGAGTTTGTTATTCTGTGTGTTATTCTGTTGATCTATACCTGTTATGATATGTTTCCATACATTATTATATATACCTGCAAATACAGGGTTTGTATGTCTGATTCTGTTTATTTGATCTATACCTTCAATGCTGAGTTAACATGTGCTTTTCAATTGATCTATACATACAAAGCTGGGTTTGTGTGTTATTCTGTTTGTCTATACCTGCTATGCAATGTTTCCATACATTATTTATGTATACTAGCAAATATATGGTTTGTATGTCTCATTCAGGTGACCTATACATGCAAGTGCTGTTTATATGTGTTATTTAATTGATCTATAGTTCACAGGGAGGAAGGAAGGTATGGTTTAGTGAATGAGGGGACAAAGTGACTCGAGATGATTACAGGGAGAGGACCTCTCAAAGTCACAGTAGGGTCAGAAAGAGGGAAGACTGCACTGACTCTCACAGTCTTCCCCTGACCTGCAGAGTCAATGTGGCAAATATATTTTTTTGGTGTGGGAGTGGAGGGAGTGATTGCATGCTAGGGAGCGTGGAGGGGGCCCAAGGAATTGCTTGCCTAGGGTCCAATTTTTCAATATTTACCAATCCTTGTTACCAAGATTAGCAGTTTTGTCCCCCTATATTTAATGTACATTATTGTTACCAGTCTATCCAGTTATATATTATTGTACTTGTTTGCACTTCCACATAAATAATCTTTAATTAAAAGGAGTTGTTTGTTACAAAAATGTTTCCCTTTCTTTTTTGTTTGTGGGGGCGCAAGAGGAGTAGTCTGCACAAGGCGCCTGAACACCTAAAGCCCTGCTTACCACATACCCAACACTGGTGGTATGATTTGGACTACTAAAATGTTGATGTAGAACCTGCTAAACCTACTAGGTAAAATGGGGTAGCCATATTCCACAATCAGATCACAGACTTTAGTTAGTTCACAGACTACAGTTAGTTGGATATAACAGTCTATTTTCACTATAATCTACCAGTTACAGTAACATCATGACCAATGATATTGTTCAGTTGAAAGGATCAGACTACTTCTCTTGTATAGGGAAAATTCCATTCACATCTGCATTGTCTGAATGGACTTAATGTATGTCTCAAACGGACAAGAACGGTTTAAATACTTCATAGATTGAGGAGTGCTGAAAAGGTTAAATTAAGTTGTAATTAAACTTTAGCAGCATAGGAATAAAGCATGGCTATATTACATGAATGCAATCCAGGTGCAAGCTGTGTGTCTTAATGAATGCTGTCTGCAACTTTTCTCTCCAAGAATATCACTCTCCTAACAGTATCATTTAACACATCATTTGTCAGTCACCCCTAGGAATAGAAACAAATATATTTTAATTTAACAGATCCTAGCACATTTTAAGTGGCTGCACTCAAGGGATCACTAATGGACCACCCAACGTTTAATGATAAAATGTATATTGTATCAAGACCCTTTCTACTTCCACATAGCTACAGAATAACGCTAGAAAATTGTTATTGATATTAAAACTGTATTATATAAAGTACACTTTATGAACAAAAACAGTATAATACAAACGCATAATACAAACTAATACAAGCATAAACCCAATCAAAGAATCTTGCAAACAAAGCCTTCATACGGAACAGTCGCTCAACTACTTTTATATTAGTGATGCATAAAGATGTTATGATGTGTGTACGATAATTTCAGAAGACATTAAGGGACTTACTGTCAAAATATTTGTCTTGTATGACTATGTCCAAGTATTCTACAGCTCTAGAACCAACAATAGTAGAAATAAGTAGAAATACAATTGTATTAATAAAATAAAGAAATTCTTCTTCTTCCAAATACCTGACTTTAACTTCAGAATACCTAACATTAACAGCTGCAAATAGGTTACAAAAACTTTTGGTAAAGCCTTCCCTCCTAGCTATACCTAACCGCACCACCTAAAAATGTGTCCTGCTTTGGTGATTTGTAATCCTGTCCTCTAATTTTAGCACCATGTAGTATCTGAAGTATAGCCTGTATTCTATATCACATATAAACCTTATGCTTGCATTTGCTGAAAATCATAAACATATATTTTAAGTTATACAAACCGATGAAAAACAACAGGGGCTTCCAGAATCTCAGTTCTTCCCAACTTTCCTGTTGGCTACAATAAATGCATACGACTGTCAGAGCAAACACAACAATTGCAACATGTTGATGGTACATCTGTCTCCAAAGGTGTCAATTACTTCGAAAGTTTGCCTTAATCATTTCTCCTTTGCCCCATCCTTTTAGTCTAGAGGGGGACTTTTTAATGGCACCTTGCTCTGTAATATTTTAATGGCAGCCATCTAAAACATTTGCTTTAGACAAAACAACTAACTCCCATCCCTGGTGACAAAATTCCACCACGGGACCCCAGAGGTTTGAAAAGCAACTCTACCTCTAAGTGGTGTTCTATGTTGTAAACCTAAGTTTCTTTTTTTGGATCTCTGTCAACAGATGTCCAGGTGGTTTCTGCTTGTAAAAAGGAAACTCAAGCTGCGGGCGGTCCATTTTAATATGCCCCTGCTGCAGTAAAACACTTTTTATGAAATCAAGCCATCTCCTCACTTTTCTGATAATTTATATTCACTAAGCAAACAGTCTGGTTACTAGGACTGTGCAACACATTAGCTGATATGTTATAATGTTACAGACATTGTAATATAGTTTAAAAAAAAAGCCTCACTCAATTTTAATTTTCTAAAGAGAAAGGGGATTTCAATATGGAATAATACGGTAAATATAAAAAACATCACTTTTCTTTGTAGGCATATGAATTAAAATGATTACGTAATAAATGTAATAAAATAATAATAAATGTAATGAATAATAAAATAAAATAATAATAAATGTAATGTAATAAAATAAAAGGAGCAATTCCGCCTAAAGAAGAGAATTCAGAGGTTCCAAAAATTCTCTCTACATCTTTTTCTATGTTGGCTCAATTAAAAAAAACTACAATTTGTTAATTTTTGTAGCCGTTATTTTATGACATAAAAAAGCAGCACCCACTTTTCAACAGGTTTTTTTTGTCGCAATTGTCAACTGCTTAATTTGTGCCAGAGATCATTGTTTTCAGGTGAAGATGCTAATATTGGTGCATTGTTTACCTTCCTTTCTTGTGTACTTTCTTGTGTACTTATACTGAAGCTGCCTTATAAAAATCCCTGATATAAGTCATAATATTTTAAAGAGAGTCTCTTCCCACGCAGCTCCTTGAATATACATACATGCACCATATGAATGTGGGTAACAAGGCAAGACAGAAAATAAATGGAGGGCTTTGCATTCATAAAATAGACCCAATCTGAGACTTCATCTTCTATGTTAAAGGGGAGGTCAAGTGTCACACAAAGATAACCATCATGTCTGACAGCACAGTTTCATTCATGCCCACATCCTACAGGAAATCTTCAGTATTTTCCTCTAGACGCAAAATTTAAACATTGATACTATGCTATTATAAATATGGTAGAAGGAAGAAAAATATGAAACTCTTATTAAATGATATTCAAAAACCCCACTCAAACACTCAGAACAAAAATATTTTCTATTCTGGTCAACAAGTAATTCTAGAATACTTTGGTAGCGGAGAGTTAAGTATTTTTTTTAAGGCAATATTACATTTTATTAAAAATAAATTGGTACGACTCTCAGAGGGGGCTCAGAAACTTAAGCTTGGAGGCAAACACAGGTAAGTGATCCTTTCATTGTATAGATCTGAATATTTCAATGAATTAATATGACAAGAGACAATTGAAAATAAACATAACCACTTGACTTAGGATCAACGAAAAAACAAGAATAAACCTAACTGTACTAATGCTATGTTACTATGACTAATTGAAACATATTTGGGCTGAAGGACTGAAAGTGGTTTTTTTTAGAAAAAAAAATGTAACCAACACTAACTCAGTATTAGTGACAGTGTTGCTCCTCTTCTACAGAACCAAGATGCCTTTTTGGTAGGCCACCTCTCCTCTATCAAATATGAAGGAGACCTAAACATTTTAGCTCAAGATTACTCATTTTAGCATAATTGTACAGGACACACCTTAAAATACAATATAGAAAGGAAAATCTTTAAAGTAGGCTTAAAGTAGGCTTTTCACTTTCCTAAACTCTCAGAGACAGGAGACATCCCTGCTTCCTGCTTTAAGACGAAAAGTAAGAAGAGCTGCACTACAACATGCAACTCTGATATCACTAAAACTAATACCGTATAGACAACCCCCCAATTTTTGAATATTAATTTGGAAAAAAAAGAAAAAAGTTTTACTAGTAAATATTATTTCACCTGTAAAATATTTTTTCATATTTAATAAAAACTATGATTGAAAAAAATGCATTTTTGTTTTTATTTCTTTGTATTTGCCAACCTGCCCCCAGTTATGCAACTCTTTCCCCCAGATATGCCTTATACCCCCTTTCCCTTTATGCCACTCTGCCCTCCAGATATGCTTTATACCCCTATATAACACTCTGCCTCCCAGATATTCCTTTTAAGCCCGTATATGCCACTCTGCCTCTCTAATATTCCTTTTAACCCCCTATATGCCACTCTGCTATTCCTTTTAACCCCCTATATGCCACTTTTCCTCCCTGGTTTTCCTGCAATCGCGTTTTCAGCCTACAGAATCACTCCGTGGGAGTCTCAACTGAACTTAGGACCATGCTAGAATTTAAATCCTGGCTGGTATAAGATGGCTAGGTTAGTGATTGTATTCCTTCTCTTTTCATAAAACCAGACCAATGGAAGGTAGCACAAATATAGGAACAATATTTACAAATATATTGTGGTGGTAAATGTCCAGACAATAAAAGATATATTGACATCATGTCTGCCTCTATTCCAGATTACAGACTTTGGGAATTGTCTTGTTTACCATTATACGCTATAAAATGCAAGTATAAGTGCACCCGAGACATTTACAAGCAAAGATGTAGTTTTTGTATCCAAGGCTAAGCTAATATCTTAATACAATTAATACTGTACAATGTATATTTTAAAGATATTTTGTTTGGAAAAAGTCAGTTTTCACAAGTTTTGCACTGAATTTTACAAATTTAAGTGGCTCAGAGCACACAAAACAGACTATAAACAATCGATCTTCCTTTCAGTGATGTGACAGCCTGGGAGCTTGTTTGTCAGCCATTTAAAATTTTGTGAAAATATTTTAACTGGTTAAAAACACAAGAGAAGATTTAAGTGAGTGCCCCTCGTGCGCAAAGTAAATTGAGTTTTAAGAGGTAGATTTAAATCTTGTAGTACCCGACAAGCTGCCATGTAATGTGAAACATGTCGACACATTATTTAGTTTTTGTACAATTACAATTAAGTTTGTGACAGGGCCACTTTAAAAGCATAACAGGAAGAATATATCCAGTTCCTGAAAAGCTATTTGCTGCAGGTTCAAAAACACAACTTAACAAAATGGTCATATCTTTTAGTCCTACTTAGGCTAGGTTTCCACTTGGGTATTTTTCCTGCGTTATTTTCTTGATGAAAAACGCCAGGGAAACCGCCACTGCATTTTCCTGCATTTTGACGTTTTTGCCTTTCTGTGGAAATTGCTTTTTTATACCTTAGGCAGTTTTGCCAGCCTTTACAAGTTAGACTTTTCACCCAGCTAAAGGGGATTAGGATAAATGGCAAGTATCTGGCCCCTCCTGATGTCATTTCCGCAGGGCCGGCCCAAGACTTAATGCCGCCTGGGGCGAAGTTTAAAATGCCGCCGCCCCCCCACGCCGATGCCAGGGGGCAGCGGCATTTCAAACTTCGCCGACGGGATTATCTACCCTTACCCCCCACCCAGTGCTTACCTTGAAACAGTCCTGCGGCGATTCTCCCTGCTCTGCCACAGTGCCGGCTTGTAATGCTGAGCGCCGGAAATTGACGTCACTTCCGGCGCTCAGCATTACATGACGGCACCGAGACCGACCAGGGAGACTCGCCGCAGAGGAGAGAAAGGGGAGCCGAGCGGGTAAGCGAAAACCACTCGGCGCCCCTCTCTCTCCTCCACTTAAAAAAAAACGCACTTGGGGCGGCAAAGTGCCGCCCCTTCAAAAGTGCAGCCTGGGGCAATTGCCCCAGTCGGCTCCATTGTAGGGCCGGCCCTGCATTTCTGCCCCGGCGGACCCTTTTTTCTCTTTTCTGTGGTTTGTAAGGCATGCTTTATTCCGAATGTCTGCTCCTCTAGGAAGATTGGCCCCAAATGACGGTGCAAATTGCAAGGGATACTCACTAGTTGAATAAGCTTGGACACATCAAAGACAATTCTGGGTGCCATGCTGCTAATAAATTACACAGAGACAGCACACAGTGTACAAGCAGATAAACGTTTTACCACAGTACTGGGAAAATGGCAGCTCTTCCTGTTCCTGGGTCCGGCCATTTTTTTTGTAACTGTGGAAAAAAACGCCTTAAAAAACGGCAAGGAAAAACCCACATGGCTTTTTCATGGCGTTTTTTCTCTCCCATAGACTGTGGGAAATTTCTCACATAGGAAATTTCTCACATAGGAAATAGCGATTTCCTATTGAAGAACAGCTAACATCTGGCCGCAGCGTTTTTTCACTAATAAAACGCTGTGTGGCTGAATTGGCGTTATTATGGGCGTTTTTGCAAAAAATACCCAAGTGGAAACCTAAGCCTAAGATATCTTGGCGTTTTTCTCCAACAGAAGTCTATGGGAGAGAAAAACGCCATGTGGGTTTTGCCTTGGCGTTTTTTATGGTGTTTTTTTCCACAGTTACAAAAAAGAGGCAGGACCAAGGAAGAGCTGCCATTTTCCCAGTACTGTGGTAAAACGTTTATCTGCTTGTACACTGTGTGGTGTCTCTGTGTAATTTATTAGCACATCAAAGAATTGTCTTTGATATGTGTCCAAGCTTATTCAACTAGTGACTATCCCTTGCAATTTGCACCATCATTTGGGGCCAATCTTCCTAGAGGAGCAGACATTTGGAATAAAGCATGCCTTATAAACCACAGAAAAGAGAAAAAAGGGTCCGCCGGGGCGTGTTTAAGTAGAACTCTACCAAGGAAATGACATCAGGAGGGGGGCAGACACTTGCCATTTATCCTAATCCCTTTTAGCTGGGTGAAAATTCTAACGTGTAAAGGCTGGCAAAACTGCCTAAGGTCAAAAACACAGAAAGGCTAAAACGCTGGAAAAAACGCAGGAAAATGACGTCTGAATGAAATAATAATAAAGCAAAGCATGAATAATAACTTTCAATTTTATTAACAGAGACTGATTAAGGGGGCAGCGACAGGCAAAAAAACAAGTCAAATGCTTTGGCAAAACATATGTAAAACCTGGCTTCTGCTTCCTGGTGGATACAGGACACCACAATCCTCTTAGATATGATGGTCTATTCCCACTATAACTGCAATAGATCCTTTGTGCAGCATAGGTTTCCAGGACATAATACCAGGGCTTATTTAAGAAAGAAGCAGTGACAGAAGAATTGAAAATGTCACTTTGCTTTGAGTCTCAAATATATCCGAAATCAAGTAAAAGTATAGATTAGAATGGGTAAAAGGGATAAAATGTCCAGCCAGCTTTTATATACAGAGACAAACAAAGCACCCTAGCACTGTGGCGATGTACAAGTGCTACATGGTAGTTTGACGGGACAACTTGTTGCTTCTTGAAGGTGAAATCCATCAGGGTCTGCCCTGACGTCTATGAACAACACCAAAAAAGGTATCATCAGTTCACAGTACTGAACATATAATGTTGCAGTGAAATGAGCAACGTGTGACTCTTCTGAGCTGTTATCACAGATGGTACAGTAGTCAGCAAAGAACTATGTCTGAATAAAAACCATATAAGACAGCGAGAATAAGTGCAGACGTAAGACAAGCCATACCTGTTTGTAATGGCCCTATAATCGCACACATACAATGTTTATTTCTGAGTAACGTAAAACCCAAACCAATAGTCAGTTTTCTTACAAGAGGGCAAGATTTTAGGAACATAAAAAAACAAATCAAAAGAAAACAGATGAGCTTCACATGTGGACAGGCTTGAAAGAGCTTCATAAGCTCATGAAACCTCAGTCAAGGCCTTTGGGTTTAATTCTTCTGGTCAGGGTCAGACCAATAACAAACCACAATGGGACTCTGCACGCAAACAGTGGTGTAAGAAGACAAAGCAAGATTGTGTATGTTTAAGGCGTATCAATTACAAACAATAACAAATACAAGCAAATCTCCTTAATGAGAAATACTTCATCACCCTTACATGCTGCGAAGAAATCTCAGAGGATTAGAAACTGAAAAGCAAACATAACAAAATTCCTTAACTATGAAAGATGCACCAGACGGTCAGCAAGAAGTATGTGGCCACCTATTTGTGCTAATTCCCATTAAAAACATGATAAATACCGCTTACTGGTTTATATACAATATACAAAAAATGTAAACATGAAAAATAGCCAACCCGAATCTTTTTGTTGAAATCGGAAGGGGAGAAATGTATATCAACTATACGTATATCAAGGTTTTAACAGTTGAGAGATGTGACTCTAGAAGTAGAAAAAATGGCGTGCCACCTTAATTTTACTGATATTAGTCAGCAGAGAAAGTGGACTCGGTAGTAATTAAATAACACCTTTCAACTTACCTGCCTTCTTACACACTGGTATATAGGTCCCTTGTTTGGTAATGTTAATATTGGTCTCATGGTGTGTATGTGCATTATATATATATTGGCAAAGGGTGGTAGGTAGATTAGCATAAAAAATTCTTAAGGCAGGTAAGTGTGAATGGTTAATAAAATATATTAAAACAGGGGGGGATGGCGGATTAATATAAAATTATATACCTACTGTGTGATTGGAATTTGTGCTTTTTCTAGAGCCATAGTTAACTATTTGCACAGTTCTCTAGGGTGATAGAAACGGCAGTGAGTTCTGCATGCATCAGAACAGTATGGGTACATTTCCCGTCGATTCGACACAAAATGGTAAATGTTGTACAGCACACTTTTCATAGCAACAGTTGTTATCCTAAAGTTATTCAGGAAGGCAAGAAGAAATGTGGCTTTATCTCCGACACCAATTTCATTGTTTTTTTTAAATAAATTAAAAAAAGGTTTGATTTTATTTGTTGATGCATTCCTTTAGATTTTGTAAGCATGGGCTCCATCTGCTAGACCTCTTCACGATTTTCTGTGACAATGTAATTTCCAGTGTTAGGTCCCCCATTCCTTGCTCTCTCTTCTCGTGCCATTCTCTTTGTCAAACCACTGAAATACTTCTCACGAAATGAATTGTGCCCCTTATATGGCGTATACTGGCCGTCCTTGATGTGAGAATATTGGTCTTCTACCTGTACAGGAAGGAGCGTGGGGGAAATCATTGGATTTAGTTTCAGAGACACAGTAATAGGTAACTAACGTGCAACTAAATCAGAGAAATGCTTTTGTTTTTACACATAATTCACTATATAGATTGTTCACAGTGAGGGAGCTTGGGCAGGGAAATGTTTGCCTGGGTTCCTACATTCAACACTCTTCCATATCAAAACCAAGTTCATGTTATTGTTAACATTAAACTGTTTCGTTGAAACATTTCACCCCACCGATTTATCAATAATGCGGGGCCAGCTCAGCCCTTTTTATGGGCATTACTGGGTTGGCCCTTAACACATTGATTTGTGGACAGGAATATTTCATCTCAATTGATCGTAATGACCCTTCACATCTCCTGTTTCTTTTTCTTATGTTTGTTGTTAACTATATAACCCATAGTACAATTCTATAGAATGTGTTGGTAATCCCTAAATATAAGCTGATATTGGTTTTAATACTAATCATTTATAGAATAACCCTTTTTGCAAAAAAAAAAAAAGTGCCCCAAGGCTTGAACAGGTAAAGCTGCCCTATTTCTATATAAGCAGACAGACACATCCCTGTTTACATTTGATACAAGTGGGAGAGACATTTTTGGAATGCCCCATAACTGTTTTACAAGAGACTTTTATTGGTTTAGGATTTATAGAAAAATAAAACAGACCTTAAAATCCTAGAGCCCGTGTTATATAAAGCCACTCTTTAGTGGATAAGTAGAGGAGCTTCAGATAAACCCTTCAATAACATTTTTATCCTGCAATGAAGTCAACAAACTGTGAAATCAGAGCGTGTGAGGGAGGATCACCGCGAGGAGCCAATGCCAAAGTGTGTCCAAAGATTTGGATCTTGACACAAGGCAGCAGAAATGTTCTTTATTTAAGTGCGAGGATTTTCAAACAAACCAGTTGAAGAAGTGAATGTTTAAATCCACTCTAGTTAAGTGGAGCAGTCAATTGTGAGGAGGGTCACGCAGCCCTACCCTTTCACGGCCATAGAAAAATAGAACATGAATAGAGTTAATGGCATTGTATGCACAAGGATTCATTATTAGCGTTTTCATTTAACAGCTAAGAAAATATCTTAGCGGTACTTGGTAGCATAGAAGTAAGTACAGGTGCTGATTTTTCAGCCATCCCCTGCACAGTGTCATGGTACCCAGCCTGAGAATTAAAAGGATGCCTGGACACCATCACTTAAACCAAACAGAATCCTGCTCAAACTAAACATAGAGTGCAGTGGAGACACAGGAGTAGGTCGTCAGCCAGGAGATACATATCAATGTTTAGTCACATTGAAAGTGCTGGATAAAGTATATCAATAATCTATAAGGAAAGCCTTACTTTTTACATCCCCCAAAATTTTAACCTTAACCCACAATGTTTTTGTTATCTTCCCTTTCGGTGTTATTCTTCTTCCGATATTCATCATTGTACTAAATGTCTTAGTCCTCAAAAAATGTGTTTTAGCATTTTGATTTATTTGTTTGTCAATTTACGTTATTGGTCGCTACGCAAAATAGCTCGGCCTTTAGAAAATAATGCATACATACATGGTGTATCTACAAACATTATTTGTAACGTTTAACAAATGTTATTCATGTTTAACAGTTTTGTGCGCCTAGAAAAGAG
>VKOC01008228.1:0-20082 GCA_009364415.1 Spea multiplicata | reverse complement strand
ATTCCTTTCTTTCATTAAAAAAGTATAATAATAAAAAGCATTAAAGTGTTTTCTTTTGTAATTATATCCTGGACAGACTGGTTGGTTTTAGACTGATTTATAATAATATTTTAGATACTAAATAATTATAACCTCTCTATCATTGGAAAGCAAACAGGGAACTCCTGTCATTGGTATCCTCACAGACGGATTCTATGGCCATGTTTTGCACCTGGTCCTTTATATACCTTGTAGAAAGGGGGAATTGGACTTTAACGTGGCTTCATACCCATTATTAGAACATAAATTGTATATTTCTTGGCAAGTTGGTGTTATTCGCAAGTCGGACAATACTTTTGATTGTGTGAACGTATCAGACATATAGGAAGTATACAACTCTATGTCCAATCCACTATAAATATATTAATTTAGTGGTACAATAATCACTTTCACAGGGATTTTTTATTAGTATTATTTGTTATAGTTACATGCTTCTTAATGTGTTTACTATTTTAAGATCTTAAAATCCTTACCTGATTTAACCTCTTCATATGAATCTTCCTTACTAGAAACCTTATGTAAATCTTTTTGATTCTCTGTGTTCCTTCCTGCATTTGGATATTGAAAAAAATAAGCAAGTAGGATTTCATTTTTTTCTCACTTTTAATTATATTCTTGGCAGGCTGGTTGGTTTTAGAATAATAAATACATGAAAATAATAAATAATAATTTATTAACCATATTATTTAGTCATCACTGCAAGGTATACTGTACAATGTACATGCATGCATATGCATCAGCATTGGGTGTCTCCACTACAACATGCTTGCTTCCTTCCATGCCAGTAGAACACTATAAGGCTACATGTTAATTATTATTATTATTATTAACAATAATAATTTAAATTCCTTACCTGATCCAACCTGTTCATATGAATGTTCATTACTAGGAACATCCAACAAATCCTTTTGATTCCCTATGGTTTTTCCTGCATTTAAAGACACATAGTAAATATAGTAAAAATAAAAAATATGCATTGAAGACTCTTGATGTTAGACTTTATAGCTGAATAAATATATTTAAGAAATTATTTTTTTATTTGTAACTGTCACATCTCTTAACATTACATTGTTTTTCTTAAAATTCTTGCCTGATTCAACCTGTTCATATGAATGCTCATTACTTAGAACATTCCCCATATTCCTTTCTTTCATTAAAAAAAAGTATAATAATAAAAAAACATTAAAGTGTTCTCTGTTGTAATTATATCCTGGACAGACTGGTTGGTTTTAGACTGATTTATAATAATATTGTAGATACTAAATAATTATAACCTCTCTATCATTGGAAAGCAAACAGGGAACTCCTGTCATTGGTATCCTCACAGACTGATTCTATGGCCATGTTTTGCACCTGGTCCTTTATATACCTTGTAGAAAGGGGGAATTGGAAAAAAAAATATTTCCCAACTCCCTTGCATTTATCATTTTAAAGCAGTTATTTCAGTTAGTTTTTGTGAGCGGGGTAAATTATACACTTAGGTGAATAAAGAATAAGAAAGAAACGTACGTCAGTGGAATAGACAAAGAAAGACAGTCATAATCAAAGAACCATATTTTAATTACTTGGCCAGAAAAGGTAAACAAATAAAGACTTGGAGGCAAGATTAAATTTGGGAACAGACACCCACACCTGTAACATGACTTTAGCGTGGCTTCATACCCATTTTTAGAACATAAATTGTATATTTCTTGGCAAGTTGGTGTTATTCGCAAGTCGGACAATACTTTTGATTGTGTGAACGTATCAGACATATAGGAAGTATACAACTCTATGTCCAATCCACTATAAATATATTAATTTAGTGGTACAATAATCACGTTCACATGGATTTTTTTATTATTATTATTTCTTATAATTACATGCTTCTTAATGTGTTTACTATTTTAAGATTTTAAAATCCTTACCTGATTTAACCTCTTCATATGAATCTTCCTTACTAGAAACCTTATGTAAATCTTTTTGATTCTCTGTGTTCCTTCCTGCATTTGGATATTGAAAAAAATAAGCAAGTAGGATTTCATTTTTTTCTCACTTTTAATTATATTCTTGGCAGGCTGGTTGGTTTTAGAATAATAAATACATGAAAATAATAAATAATAATTTATTAACCATATTATTTAGTCATCACTGCAAGGTATACTGTACAATGTACATGCATGCATATGCATCAGCATTGGGTGTCTCCACTACAACATGCTTGCTTCCTTCCATGCCAGTAGAACACTTCCCACGTTCTTCACGGGTATATTTGACTCTTCTGAAAAATCTTATTCCTTTACTTTTTTGGCATGGGTTTGGGGAAGGAGTGCTTAAGATACAGCATTTTAGCTTATATTTTAGCTCCTGGCATTGTTATCAAATAAACGTATTGTCATTTTAATTACTTGGTAACAAAGGGTACAGAGATTAAAGCTGGAAAACAAGACTTGGAGTTTTGGAACAGAAGTCCACGCCTGTAAGGTGGCTTTAAAGCGGCCTTATGCCAGTTTTTTAGTTAAGTGGAACACTACATTTGATTGTGTAAACATGTATTTTATTATGACGGATAATGTCCATATTAAGTAGTATTCAATTCTCTGTCAAATCCACAATTACAGTGGTGTATTAGTACAACAATCACTTCTACAGGGATAGTTTTTCATTTGTAATCATTACATATAAGGCTACATGTTAATTATTATTGTTATTATTATTAACAATAATAATTTAAATTCCTTACCTGATCCAACCTGTTCATATGAATGTTCATTACTAGGAACATCAAACAAATTCTTTTGATTCCCTATGTTTTTTCCTGCATTTAAAGAAACATAGTAAACATTTAAATCACTTTTTTCTGTGTGGGGTAAAAGACACCCTTTGAGGAAACAAGAATTGCTTCATACCCATTTTTAGAACATAAATTGTATATTTCTTGGCAAGTTGGTGTTATTCGTAAGTCAGACAATACTTTTGATTGTGTGAACGTATCAGACATATAGGAAGTATACAACTCTATGTCCAATCCACTATAAATATATTAATTTAGTGGTACAATAATCACTTTCACAGGGATTTTTTTATTATTATTATTTGTTATAGTTACATCATTCTTAATGTGTTTACTATTTTAAGATCTTAAAATCCTTACCTGATTTAACCTCTTCATATGAATCTTCCTTACTAGAAACCTTATGTAAATCTTTTTGATTCTCTGTGTTCCTTCCTGCATTTGGATATTGAAAAAAATAAGCAAGTAGGATTTCATTTTTTTCTCACTTTTAATTATATTCTTGGCAGGCTGGTTGGTTTTAGAATAATAAATACATGAAAATAATAAATAATAATTTATTAACCATATTATTTAGTCATCACTGCAAGGTATACTGTACAATGTACATGCATGCATATGCATCAGCATTGGGTGTCTCCACTACAACATGCTTGCTTCCTTCCATGCCAGTAGAACACTATAAGGCTACATGTTAATTATTATTATTATTATTAACAATAATAATTTAAATTCCTTACCTGATCCAACCTGTTCATATGAATGTTCATTACTAGGAACATCCAACAAATCCTTTTGATTCCCTATGGTTTTTCCTGCATTTAAAGACACATAGTAAATATAGTAAAAATAAAAAATATGCATTGAAGGCAGGGCAGTCCGCCCCTAATTAAAATCACTTTTTTCCGTGTGGGGTGAAAGACACACTTTGAGGAAACAGGAATGAGACAGGCGCATGTCATTGGAAAAAAAACCTGAGCTAGGCCCTTGTTAACAACAATGTAGGTTTCCATGAAGGAGAGATGCTTGTGGGGGGGAAAAATTAGGGGGAAAAAGAGATTACTGGGAAGTAAAAAAAAAGGCCTTTAGGGTCTGCGGAACACCTTTGAGGAATACAGAGGAGGAAGAGACATAACGTTAAAGAGAAAGAGATAGCAAGACCATCCAACGTAATGCAAAAGATTGTCTCGAGAGGGAGAGATGTCTTAAGAAGGTAGTGAAACATATCTGGGAATGAGAGCGTTTTAATTGTTGCTATATCCTTATAACCTTAACCTATTAATTGTAGCCTATTTGGCATATAGCATGAAAAATGTGAAAATGTGAATTATTTTTACTCACCAGGTTCAACCTTTTGCAGAAAATCTATTTTGCTTGACTGATCATAAGGACTTTCTTTAATATTCTGATTCCTTATAGCTAACAAAACAAAATAGTTTGAATTTCATTCTAATTTGAATTTCATCAAGCATTCTAATTTGAATCCCCTCATCCCTTAAGTGGTGCCCTGTTGCCGAATAGGCTGAGGGAGAACATAACCTGGCATGGGCAGGGAGCTATACCTTCAGAAAAGTCGGATGAGGTCGTTTTGAGGGGAAAGGGGAGAGGAAAGCGCAAAATATTTATAGGAATTGTGAAGGCTTTCTCGCATTATTTTTCCATCTATGCACAATGGAGATGGAAAACCCCACTCAGTGTTTTTATTAATGAGTAAAGGATGTAAAGGATAAGGGCACATGGTTGCTGATTCTTGAAATTCATGGTTAAAGTTCATAGAAAGCCCCCTTCAATTTGAGGAAAACATTTCAGAAGTATCAGCTCCCCTGGGGCAGTTATGACGTCCTTGGAGGTTATATGAATATTGGGACTTACTCCCTTTGTTGGCTAGTGAGTTGGACGGCACTGGTATTGTTACGATATTTTTATTTTCTGCATTTTATGTCACAGTATTTAACAAAAGTACAGGGCCAATTCAAAATCCGCCATGGATGTCTGCATTTTCATTCTTCAAGGTATAGGGCAACCAATATACAGTGCAAATTCAAGTAAAACTTAAAGTTGTAAACCTATTCCAAAATCCAAATCCACCCATGCCATAACAAATAGATTAATGAATAACAATAATTAACAAAATCATTAAGGAAACTCACCATTTTCCTTGTTGCCATCGACCTGTTTGGCCTGATTTTTTGGGGTGCCTTTTTTAGAAGAAAAATATTTAAGTCAATGATCTTTCTCTAACTATAATAATATTTGTATGTCTGGTAAATGATCCTGCAAATTATTTGTTTGAATTGACATAATTCCAATGGCTTCATAAATCCTAAATGCAATGTTTATACAACACAGAGGTTCAGGTGCATTCAATTAAATTAAAAACAGTTTGTTAAAAAGAAATTTCTCCTTATTTATCAAAACATATTGTATTCCCCTGCTAATCTAACAACTGACACTATAGGGCAACATTTAATACTCTTTATCAACATAAGTCAGTTATGTACATAATTTCCATTGATTGCATATTATTATTATTAAATGTAATTTTATCCATAGTCTTACCTTGTACCTGGAGACTGATAAGAACAATTATAAAGACTGATGTAGGTGTCCATATGCCCTTGCAAGTCCCCATTGTTCCTTCAGTTCAGGTCTTGAACTGAGGAAGAATAAGAGCAGGTACTTGATCTAATGCCCCAAGACATGCTTTTATAGGAAAACCCCTTGTTTAGTCGTCATCATGTGATGTGGAACCTAGACTGTTACTGACATCGGTCAAAAATGTAAAGCTTATTGCATTATAGATCCAGGATGTTTGTGTTCTGGCTGTTGGAGGGGATTTACTGGTAGATATTTCTCTGCGGTGATGAGGAGCTGATGACAGGATATGTTACTGAGTGATAAATACATCATTTGATGACTTGGAGTTTTTTTTTCAGGGACCTGTTTAGAAAAATGTGCTTTTAGTTGTAAATGTGCTTTATACATTGTCACAAATAAATTATTTTGGGACTAATGTTATTGGATCATTATACATAACTCATAAAACACATTTCACAATATAGTTTGTTCATTTTCTACCTGCTTTAAGATCTCAAGCTTTAGTTGGCCCCTTGGCCTTCTCTTATATACAGGATATCCTTACATGCATTAACCATCACAACTTCCAAGGGTGGGCTGGCCCAGGTCAGTCCAAAATTCTTCAAAACTGACCAGTCCGACTTGGACCGGCTAGTTCGCAGAGGCAAAAACAAGGCAGGATCACGTAACACATCAGGGAGTAAGAACGTGAAAGGGTAAGGAAGTTAGCGAGGGAGAATAGCATGTGTTAGCATGTGTGTATGTATTTGCAGGGCCACCATCAGGGCATAAGATAAAAAATGATGACACAAAGCAAAAAGAGGCTAGTCATTTAGATATTATATTTCTATATTTAAAGGATCCTGATAAAACATTGGCCTATATTACTACAGGACGAATTCCTGAAAAGGGTATTGCCTACCACACCTCATGTTGTTTACAAGATAGCCAGAAATCTTAAGAGAATTCTTAAGTCTTAAGTCTGGTTACAGAAATACAAAAGGATAGGGAACCTAGAGGTAGTGGGTTTTTTAAATGTTTACGCTCTAGTAACACAGCACAATCACTAGTTCCTTCAGCCCTAGAAAGTTTACATATTTCTACAACAATGTCACTGGAGAAACTTTTAAAATAAAATCTAGGATCATTTGTGACATGAAAAGTGTAATTTATATTTGTATAATCCTTAAAATGTGTCCTCACCACATAGAGAGGACCACCCCAAAATTGTCTAAGAGAATGTATATATATATATATATATATATATATATATATATTAGAAGAAAAACAGTGAACTACCCAGTCCCCCTCCATTGAAACCAGCTGGACAGTGGTATAACTACCCACCCCCGCGGTCCAGGTCTCAAGGGCACTTTTATAAAGTGGGAGACAGGAACAAGTGTTTGCAGGGGTTGCCTGGGCCCATTTGGGGCACAGGTCCCATCACAGTGGCGTCTGCAACCCATGTAAGCACTTGTTCCTGTCTCCTCGTATCGGCTCAAAATTGTTTAGAAAGGCCTTTCTGACCTGGACCCAGGGGGGGGGGTTGTATGTATGTATGTTTGTATATATGCATGTATGTATGTATGTGAGCATTAATGTCTAAGTATAAGTGTGTGTGGGCATGGATGTGTAATTGTGTGTGTGAGCATGGATGTCTATGTTTAAGTGTGTGTGAGAATGGATGTGAATTGTGTTAGCAAATATGGATATGTAATTGTGTCTGAGCATAGATGTGTAATTGTGTGTATGAACATGGATGTGTAGGTGGGATGAAATGGAGTGTGTGTATGAATTAATGTGTACGTGTGTGTTTGTGAGTATGAGTAGGTATGTGTAATTTTTGTAAATATGTTTACATATGTGTGCCAGACTGTGTGTTTGAAGACAAGTTGTTTGAGGACAATCATGCCACAGACCAGTTGCTTGGGACAAAGATGGAACAACCAGGCTGATTGGGGGTTAGGATGGCACTGATAAGCATCTTAGAGGCAAAGGCACTCACAAGCTTTTTGAGACAAAGGTGGCACAGTTGGACATTGCTTGGGGAACTTGGGGGCCCTTTAGTTACTAGCTATGCCCATGCAGCTGTAATAATTTCTGTTTTTAGGATAGAAGATGTTACTAATTAGTATTTACGATTTACATGGTACTATTGTGGTGAATTGTTTGCTTATGGGCTCATGTGGAGCAGTTATCTTAAAATTGTAGGTGCACTAATTGAGGCAATGCCAAATGCTCTCTAGAGTACAGCTTCAGGGGATTACTGATTACAATAATAGTATAGGTCATACATCCAACAGTATACTACAGGACTGAATTTCTTTAAAAATTGGACCATTTTGATTAATTGAACATTTAGAGAAAGACGATGATATGACAGCAGCAGCAGCAGTGCCAAAGCCACTGTCTAATATATATATATATATATATATGTCAAAACTAGACACCCCAAGGTACTTCAAATTGTGGTATTTTAACTCCTTATATGCACTGATTCTACTACCAGCCTTTGTCAAAGTTTGCACTTCAGGTATGAATGTATAGCTCCGGGTATATATCACTGTCAAACAACACCCCAATATGTGTTCAGCAACACATGATACCACCCATGCTACATTTGGGAGGTGTGCTTTTTTATTTTTCATTTTAAAATCTTTTCAGTCTGCATCTTTGCCCTATTTGGGACATCTTTGAACTCAGCCCATTCAATTTACGCCATCAAACCATACGTTTTTTTTTATAAACTAGACACCCCATGGCTATATGAAATGCTATTAGTTAAACTGATTTTTTTGCATTCAGTGTTATTTTTTCTATATTTGTAAAAAGAAAATAATAACAGTATTTAAGGTGACTGGAGCCCTTCTTATTAACATAATGTGTAATCCTCTAAGGGCATCAACATGATGTCCCACACCAGTAATAGATTTGCTTCTGGCAGCACATGAGACTGACATTGATGGGTTACAGCAACACTGTTTGGTAGAAGAAAATGATCGTAGTTAGCTTTCTATGCTTGTTTAAAGTCATGACGTGCCAGGCACGTCAATTGTGGTCAAGGTGTTACGAAAGTTCAACCATATGTAAACACTAGGCCATGTAAGATTTATTGTGTTAGTTGAAATAAGTTA
Organism: Spea multiplicata; assembly: GCA_009364415.1. Taxonomy (NCBI): domain Eukaryota; kingdom Metazoa; phylum Chordata; class Amphibia; order Anura; family Pelobatidae; genus Spea; species Spea multiplicata. Next base: position 11,559 of record VKOC01008228.1, on the reverse strand, counting down.
AGTACATTAGCCTCTTTTATGTGTTCTGTGTGTAATGTAATGTAACTATATTTTTGAAGATCTGTCATAGTGACATATTGACTGCTGGCCACACTGTGGCTAAATATTAATTGATTAGTGGAAAGTAATGGTCGTGGAAAAACACATGTAAACTCTAAAACATGTCTGGTTATTTTTGGGACAGCCATGGACAGGCCCTCAGTTATTTTGATTTCTAATACGTGTATACCTTTTTATGTAAACACCAGAGGTTTATTTTGTTTATTGATCTGTTAAATGTCATATTAAACTATATGAAGTAATCTTTGTGTGGGCAATACATGCTTCATGCTTTTTTGAGCAGACATTGTACTCATGTAATCTCCATGCTGATTTTAGAATATGTTGACACACGATTTGTATGTTTTACATTGCATAAAATGCGAAGTAATTTTTAAGTTGTTGTATGCCCCTATGTTATATTTTGAATTTAGCTAGATACTGTACATCTGAAATGAAAAGCCATAAAATAATTGCTACAAAAAGAAGGTAACTCATTGGAGGTTGGACAATGGAGACTTTAGTGATATATCTTTTCCACAGATATACAAAAAATAAGATCTGTTCTCTTCTTAAAATTATATCAAATCTTAAAATTAATTAAACCAGTCATAAATACCTACATAGAAATACACTATGGTAACTACTAGTGCCCTATCTACTTCTAAATACACCACTAATTCCTGAATAGGTAGACTCCCAGGCACAAAAGCCTCAACCATGTGACAATATATAATTTGATGTTATATACATTTGAATTGCATAATTGACACAGACAATCTTAAAATGCCCTTTAGTAGTAGGCTTTCGCTCATAAAGGAAGAATCTTAGTAAATATTGGGTTTGATGAGACCAAGATCATATTTGAGACCAGTAGTGGCAGTGGTGGTGCACTGACTGGGGTGAAGGAGGACATTTTTGAGATAACAGACAACGGCACAGTATTAAAGATGGTGGTGTTGGTCAGTCAAGTGTAGCTGTAGCTGCTGCTGATGTAAAGGTTCTGGTTCACCGTGCTCTTCCTGTATCTTGGAAAAATTAATATACATGTCAAGGATACTGAGATAGATTCATTCATACATTTACAGATGTTTATTATTTCCCTAGTCACTTAGCTATACAGAATACAGAAGAGTAAGAAATGTAAATAAATTAAATACAATATTACCGTACAAGATAAACTAGTAATCAAAAATAAACATGATTCCAGCACTTGACAGCTTGTGGGTCACGCTAACGGGTTTAAGACATATAATGTAATGTACCCTAAAATAACTGAGACAGACAACCAAATGGATTTTGAAAAGGCCACAGCTTTATTTATTACAAAAGCACTGTGACACGTAAAACACGTGACCACCCCTACTACCACACTTTACCCCATGGAGGTTACTACCACACCCCTTAAGGATAAACCGACATCCTTTCCAGACAGCTCCACCTCCGTCCGGGAGCTGCCACTAACTTTTGCCGTGCACCCCTACCACGAGCCGTAAACCGCACTAGCACGTGGCATAAGCACAACGGCCCCCTCATTCCCTTGGGACCGTGCCCGTGGGAAACGCCCACAAAACGTGACAAATAAACACGGTTTCCATACCTCGGATGAGAAACCACCCAATTATAACCAGGTACCACAAAAATTATCCTAAAAACAGCCAACCGGAACCTCAGTTCCCCGCCAATGAAGTCAAGCCGCACCATGTGCCCCTACAAAGGGCACGAACCAAAACAGCACACGAATAACAGGGCGGGCGGGAAAAAACTTCTTCACTGCTTCCAAAATTTTTAAAAGTGGAAGGCCACGACCCCTGGCCTACCTTAAATAGTCAAGTGGCCACACGCCCACCTGATTTGCCTAGGGCCAATCTGAGGTCAAGCCTGACCCTTACAATAATCAAGGCCGGATCATGTGGCCCCTCCTGCTATCTTGTTGTGTCTCCGGGGCCTATTTTATATTTTGATCTGTTATGAGCAAAGCTAAGGTACTGTATTATAGCTTCTAACTTAAAAAACAGTAGGGGACTAATGGTTATCATTTGACATACTAATTAGTGTTAGTGTGACTTCTGAGTATAGGCCTTAATGGATGCATTTTAATGTAAAGTGCAATTATGGTATTCGGGCTTATGAAATTGGATACAGATTGTGAGAGTGTTTCTTACTTATTTCAGGTAGCATGCTGGCATCACTGATGTATATAGCCCCAGGCACTCCCTTCATGGATATGGATATACAATGGTTCCTCAACATCTCCTACAAGCCATTAAAGATGGTGCAGCTAAGTAAGTCCTTAACAGGTGACTCTCATATGCTTTGGAAGCTTGACCATTGCTCTATTCAATGCTTACTTCCAGTCTGACCACCTCTTTTTAATGCCCTCACTAGACCGATTCACCAAGCACCCAGGTGCAGCAGCTTTGGATTTTAAAATTCCATAAGAGCGACACTATTAGTCGCCGACAGGGGCTCCTCTGCCATCAAACACCTGCCGGTGACTAATAGAGTCGTTCTTACGGCCTGTTACATCATAACGTGGAAGCCATAAGTCTCCCCAGGCCAAGTTGCTCTGAGGTGTACCTTGCCTTGCCCTTTGCCAGGGGCACTAAAATCCTGTTCCTCCGAGGCCAAGCTACTCAGACCAGTTGCCTCAGAGAACTCAGAGAACCGCTCTGAGTAATTTTGCTTTGGAGGAACGGAGATTTCAGTCTCCATGGCAAAGGGCGAGGTACACCACGGAGCAACTTGGCATGGGAAGATCATTGGCCTCCCAGCTCCAGGAGTTAAAGGTCTGTATGAGCGACTCTGTTGGTTGCTGGTTGTGGCCTCCTCTGGCATTAACCAAATTTTGCTGGCGACCAAGTGAGTCGCACATACAGACCTTTAACTCCTGATGCTGAAACTTGGCCTGGGGATACTCCAGGAGTTAAAGGTCCATATGAGTGACTATATTGGTCATCGGCAAGGTCCTCCTCTGGCATCAACCAATAAATGGCAGCTGCCCTTCATCCTTGTCCATATGAGAGAGTTCATCTCTGATCAGCTGCTTCTTTTATTATGTTGAAACAACATTACCTGGATAAAACCCAGAGTATCTGGGAATATATTAGTAAAGTGGCACTTTACTAAAGAAGACCTGCTGAGAGAATGCTTGAACCAGCAACAGACATGGAAGGAAGGTAAAGTAGAGGAGGTGCCATGGCAAGCCAAGACCCTGCATGAGATGTATCATTGGCAAATAGCTGAGTTGGCTGACATTGAAAAATCCTACCAGTGGCTGGACAGGGCTAGACTCAGAGACAGCACTGAGACACTAACAATGGCAGCACAAGAGCAGGTCCAAAGCATCAGATCTATAAGGGAAGGCATCAATCAGAACAGGCAGGACCCAAAGTGCATACTATGTAGAGAGGCTTCTGAAACGCATAGTGGCAGGTTGTAAGATGCTCAAAGGAACATCTGCACATATGTGCAAATGATTCAAAAATTATTTGGACACATTTTTCAGTTTCATTCGCTTTCTGTCAATGAATTCCATTTACTTACCGTTCGTTTCAGACGTAAATCATTTTTATTTCAAGAATTAAATTAATTGTCCAATGCCAATTTTTTCTCTCGCTCTCTCACACTTTCATTTTGGTTTACCCTCTTTCATACTCTCTGAATGTCTCCCCACCATCCCTGTCGACCACTTCCGCTTCTGTGTCTCACAGGTCCACTTCAGTGCCTCGCATCTTTTGTTTTGCATATTCTTCTACTCCTTTCTCTTCTTCTTTCTTCTCTCTTCTTTCTTTTTCTGCATCTCTGCATTTTGGCACAAATTTGACGGGATGTTACGTCTGCCTTGATGCGGGCGAAGAAAGGAAAGAAAAGCACAAAGAACAAGAAGATGCAACACACGGAAGCAGAGCTGCTAGACATAGAAGGGGTCGGCAGATAAGGTAGGGAGACATTCAGATAATGTGAGTGAAAGAGCCTGTGATATTAAAAGCTTTTTTTTGCTTCATTTTCGGACGTTTCGTAGGGCTCTCACCTTATTTTCTGAAATTCATGTGAATTGACAAAATCAGCAAATGAATCAGAACACACAAGTATACACAATACATCCATATCATGTTTTATGTTCTTTTAAAAAATGTCCATACCCTCAGTTTTTATAGTGCGTCAACAACATACAAACATAATATATCAGGTTTATTGTAGACTAAACTAAAATCACTAAACTAAAATCACTAAAATCACTAAACTAACTAAAATCAGTTCATGGACTCCATCAGGTTAATTCACTTGAAATATTAACAAGTTCTAAGATTTTTTAAATTGTGATAAAATGCATGTCTTGCATTTACTACTATGCTAGTTATTGCAGTTATTCCATAATATTTTAGATAATCTCACAAGGTCATGGTAAATGTCATGTGCGTCACTTATGATCTGCCCTATGTATTTTGCTGATAGAAATCTGACTTTGTGTGCATGTCTTGATGACAGAAAGAAAAGGAGACTGACCCAGGATGTTTGTTCTTTAGGCTTGCAGTTGATATTTACTTTAGTGAAACATGACCGAATGTATGTGGTTAGGGGTCAACACTGAATGGCAGAGATGCTAGGAGAAATAAAATACCAGTATATTGTACTCTGTGTCATCAAAGTTTTCTTGTATGAAATACCACCTACCTGAAGTTGCAACAGAAAAAAGTTCTTAAATATCTCACAGTATCTCACAAAAGAACAAGGTTTAGACATTAATGGCTGTTTTTTGAGTTATTTTGAGGGGGCAGCAAATTTATACAGGCTGTACACACACTACTTTAAATTGTAATTAAATTGTAAATTGTAAGTGTCATTTCTTCAGTGTTGTCACATGAAAAGATATAATAAAATATTTACAAAAATGTGTGGGATAGGGGCTTCTGAACTTTTTGTTCATTGATGACACTTTAAATTTAAACATAGCTCTAAGCATTTTGCAAGGCACAGTGCTGATTTCTCTATTTTTCCCTGAGCCATTAAATGTTGGGTTCTAGTATATCATTATTCATTGTACGCTTGATTGTATGCATTTGTAATCTGCTTCAGGGGACAGTTATATTATTTCTTTTAAGGGGTCAGTAAAGGAAAATGACTGCTTCATTAGAATAAAAATGAATTAATAGAATATCCTCATTAACCTAATTATTGGCATCACTAGGAGATAAGGCTTTACTTTGCAAAATTTCAAGAAATTGTGTTTTTTATTTGTATAATTGAATGTATAACCATGGAGTTTTAAGCGGAAGAAAGAGATGAAAGATTTGGATCCTGAAGAGAAACTGCCCCTGCCAAATGGGGATTCTTGGGAGGAATGGTAGTCTAGTACTGCCCACTGTTGAGACTGTTAACCTCTTTGAGTTCTCCTTATCATATTTTCTTCATGAAAATGCCATTGGAGCTTTACTCAAGATCACAAACCAAGACGGCAAAAGGATTGACCATGGGTTGGATCCCTGTGGAAGAAAGGAAGTTACAAGCTTGGTCTAAATTTGAAGAAATATAAGAAAGAAACATTTTAAGAAAGTCACTTTCATTAAAACCTCATTACCTGCTTTCTGAACCAAAATACATTTAACCATGTTAATCAAATATATGTTTAGTCGATCAATGATCCATTAATATTGTGGTGAAACATTTAGATTTTTTATAATATGTCTACAGTCACTGCAAGTCTGTGCATTTAGATGCTACATTGTCATGGCTTGTGTGTAGACTTAGAGAGCTAGCCTGGCTGTTCCCGCAACATAATTTGCACCCATCTTTACAGCAGTTATATTAAACATATATGTATATATTAAACATGTATATTCTTTTACCAGATCTTGTTAAAGTTTGACATACAACACTAAAAAATCCTTCTTCTTGTCTTTTAGAAAGGTCAAGTTTGTGATCGCAAATCTGATTAGGATTAGAACAGAAGGTCAATGGAAAAATAAAGAAGTAGGGATATGGATACTGTATTTGTGTATCTATTGTCTATCTATTTTCTGACTAATAGTTACCATTTTCTAAGAAAGGCTAAGTATGTGTTTCAACAACTTTAAGAAAAGCATGTGTGCTTGCAGTAAAAGCTAATGTTTTAGTATAACCCCTGTCACAGGAATAACGGCTGATACTTGGACCATAATGTTTGTTTGTTGACAGGCACATTAGCTAAACCTACTAATGCTTCAAATTATGGTGGCGAGGGTGTGCTAAAGATTGAAGACCAACAGAAGCCACTTAATTTCATTGGAAAAAAAAATGTTAACCAAGTCTATTTTAAATGTATTTGCTCATATGTCCTCTTATGTTATTAGCTAGGCAGTGTTGTAGGATGCTTACATTTTATCCACCATTATACCATAGCTATTTGCCTCTACCCAGGACCATCAGCAGATAAATAACGTACATGTTGCCACAAGTTGGATATACTTGGAGTAGGTATCCAGCTGGTGGCCACACACTAAGGGACTGGATCTGAGGCTTATCCTATAATATAAGAACTTCACTGAGAAATTCTACAGTTTCCCATAAAATGTGTTAATATAAGCGAAACCGTAAAATATTGACACAACTAAACTATTTTGTGTCTCAAAAAGCCAAGTGTTTGAAAAAGAAAGTCTGAACACTTAAAACATATTACATTAGATACAAAACAATGATAATAAGGGCAAAAAAATATGCAAGTGCCATTTATTTTAAAAGGTACATAACTCCTGTGTATGTAGGTAAATAAATAGCAGTGAATTGCCCCCCTTTTAGTTTGTCATTTGATATACGGTATACTAGAATGAATGGAATGATGTGTCAGAAAGCACCATAAAAAGGAGGATTAAAATGAGATCGAAGAGACATTGCTGGGTGATTGCTAAATGGGCAGAGTCTATGATAAAGATCATGAATACAAAGTAATATATTTACATTGGGCACTGGCGAGGTCCGTGCAACCAGCTGCCCCTTCATGAACGTTGTTCCTACCACTCAGCATTGTGTTCTAAAGGTACCTCAAGAGGGCGCTATATTTCCTTCGGTCTACTATACAAGGGTAAATGTGAGACTCACTGGACTATTAAGCAGTATTCCGCTGGGCGCTATCCATTAAAAACCTTGCTGTCTTGTGGTCAGGTAATCCACAAGACAGGGGAGAAAATAGACTTCCGAAAAGCAGGTTCATTAATGAAGGGGAAGGGAGTCTGGCTGTATCAATGCTAATAAAGCAAGTATTTAGTGCATACTCAGTGAAAACTATTCAAAAACACCTATCTAAGAAATAAATATTAGGGATTCCATCTCGCTATATGACACTATGTGTGTCAATGCCAACATATGCTAGAAGGACCTGAATGGAGTGAAGATCCAACAATGTCTGTCCAGACATATTATTGATCAAGAATGCAGGACAATGGAGCAATTTCACCCATTACTCAAACAATTTGACTTTTAGGAAGGGTTGAGTTACCATATGTGTGTTAAAGTTATTTCAACAATGTTAACTTTTGACTTAAATCACTTGAGTTTAGTGATCTCATACGGATGTATGTCAGGTCTACATATTTTTTCAGGTATAGAGGTGTATCATTCCTAAAGATAAGACCTTGATTGTCTTCAAAACTGACATTCTATTATACTTCATCTAGTCAATAAAGGTATTATCTTTACCAAATTTTTATATATTTTTCAGTAACTTAATAGTAAATGTCATTTTAGTTGATAATGGCATTGAGGTTGTGGTCATATGTGGAGTAGGGCTGCATAACGTCTGATCTTAATGAATACCGGTACTTAAATTCTCTTTGTGCAGGAAGGTGTTTTTACCTGCCATGCAGGACTTGAAGTTCATATGATGTTGTGAATAGAGTGTGATGTTGAGTTATTGGGTTTCAACATGTTAATTCTTCATCCTTAATAAGAATAATTTTACATAAACTGTCGTTTTGGAAATGCCTGTATGAAGCTGTTAATAATCAACCAGTGGCTCTGTTTCATTTGGGGAGTCCTCAGTTCTACCCAACCTTACTGTTTCATCTCAACCGACACCTTAGGTGCCTAACACCTCTGGATAGTTTTATTGTGGCTGTTTTAATACAGTCACAATAAATGCTGTTTTGCTTTGTGGGCAGAAGTTTTAAATGAACATTACACCTTCGTAGACTTTCGGTATGGATTTTCTTGTGTGATAATTCTGTAAAAAATAACATTTTGATACATTAAAACTGAATGTGCAAATAAATGTAGCTGTATTTTAGTCCCGAAGAAGACCAATTCATGAATAACAATGCCTTTTTCAGAGAATGCCTTTTTTGTATACTTATCTCAGTACCAGTATGCTTGGATGCCATTTGCCAATGGCTTTCCACTGGAAATTCAATGGTCCTTTTTATTTGTACAGCGACAACAAAAGCAGAGCAAATACATTTGATTAAACAGGTGTTCTCTGATAGATGAAGCCTATTTTATTTTTCTCATGCAATTTTAAATGTCTTTCCAGAACATATCTCAGCTTCTAAAAAAAACACCACGTACGATTTTCAATTTTTTTTTAATTAAGGGACAACAGTTGTCACTATTTGCTCAACATATTTTTCTATCAAGGCCATACCACAAAAAAAACTTCTATACGAGGTGCTTACTTTGTTCTAAATTTACAAATGATGCGTCAGTGGCACTATAATTATCCTCATCAGCCTGGACTTTCTCACATTTTGGGCATTTCGATATACTTTAGGTGAAGTGAATTTCTATATATAAATATAATGTCCATTTAAATCTCTATATGGAATATATTTATATGAAACAACATACACATAAAAATTAGCAATTTTGATGTGACCTGCATCATCTAATGGATTTTTTTAGGTTTTAGATTATGGTGGATGATGCTATTGCAGTAGAGGTACCCTAGCCCAAGGGTATCTCTGTTGCAAGCAGTACTGATGTGCTACAATCAAGATTGCGATGATCTTTAAGGTAATACAAACTAGGTCCCTCCAGAGATATTCTATCATATAGAGAAGATGGTTCAATTCAAACTGCCTCCCCTTTTTTTTTTTCTCTTGTTTTTTCCACCAGTTTACCGGCCCATCTCTAGTTGCTGAGAACGTCTACTGCGAGCCTAAACGTCCCATAGCCTCCCTTACCAAGTTCCCTGTGGAATTCTAGCCTTATGCTTGCAACAAGCTGCTTGGGCTCCTTCTCTGCACTCAAATAAACCAGCCTTTTCCTTCCCTATAGATGTCCTTTTAATTTGTCCAAAAGTCTCTTGTTTTTTCTTGTTCATGGTGCTATTTTGACATACCTGCTGCTTTTCCTATTATCTGGTTCATTTCTTCCAGATGTCTTGTTGCCCCTGGATTTTTGAGAATAGGCAAATCTCTTTCACCTTAAGTACAATGTGCCAATTAGGAAGTTCAAAGCAGGGTACAAACATCATTAAGCTCTTCCCTTCTAGTGTGACAACATCAATGTATATTTTGTTAAAAAACAAAGTATAAAATATAGGCAAACATTGTCCCTACTGGCCTGTATAAGAAGATTAATTATTATTAATCCACAATTAATCTGCAGTTAAGCAAGGTGTGTGTCTGCACCTTTCCATCACTATATTTCATCACGGTCAATATTTAGCAAATGACGTCAAGACATTTTAGAGGCTGGACTTATATTGTGTTCTATTTTTTCCATAGCCTAGGTTACAGCACTCTCGTTAGATGCAAGTTGGCGGTATCGCCATTTCATCTGAGGTATGTGGTCGATTGTGTATATACATTGTGTAGATTAACTGGGCAAAATAGTTTGTGATGTCATCTACAGGATGTCTGTAGTACGAGACTGATAATAATTAACTTAACAAGGAACCCATAACAAATCATATTACAAATACTTACCTATATAACAGATTTTTTCAAAATGTTTGCTTCTGACAAAAACATTATCCGGTAAGAAAGAAATAACACTGCACTTAATGTATCTCTTTTTTATTTCTACTATGGTCGAATCTCAACAAAGAATTCATAAAAGGCTAATGAAAGTCTTGTATATCATGATAGAAGCAATTATCTATGTAGTGTTTTAAGAAACTTTGATGGGTTAGATGCCCATTTGTGGGTACCGGTGGATTTTAACAGTATTTGTTATACTTAATTCATTAATATTTCTGTGTTTTGTAATCTGGGAAACCCAACTGGCAAATCATGTATTAAACCATTGACTACCAAAATATACTTCATGATACAAACACAAATAAGGGATATGCTTAGTCAATAGCTTTTCCTTAAAACTTAATTTTTTTTTAATTACCAGAACAGAGAGCTGGGATGGGGAAGGTGGACAATTCCAGCTCCACATATAGCATCCAGAACATTTAGGATTTCCACTATTACTATGATGAGTAGATGCATCCTAGGGAAATTTTGACCCTGGTGTGCCCTTCAGGATACACTTGCGTGCTAACTCTTTAGGACTGAGTGCCACCTTTAGAACCAAAATCCATCTGTCCTTCTTTCCTTTCCTGATGTCACTCTTTTGTTTTCTAGGAGATCAGAATGTTTGCTGAGTATGAGTGAATGGCGGTGTTCTACAGCCATAAAGATTTCATGATGTGTCTACAAACAGCAGAACATCTATTAAGAAATTCAGGTGGGTAAAGATTAAAAATCTTTTAAATGCCTTGTTCAATTATATATACAACTATTGATGATTGCATTCTCAATAAAGCCCTTTTCAAGAACAATGCCTTTTACCATACCCCCTTAATGATGCCCCTCTCTTTTAAAGTATTCTAACATCAATTTCTGTTTGTTATAAACTATCCACAAACAAATTAAGATTCATAAATAAATGAATTAACAATGGATGATTGTTAATATGTCCAGTTTATGAGGAAAACAGAATATCTCAATATACTATACTTAAAAAGCACCACTGTCGCAGTTTGCACTATAACACAATAACTCTAAAGGTATTTGTTTCTGAAAAATAGATATTTTTCTACTGTATTCATATATATATATATATATATATATATATATAATAAAATCATTACCTCTAAAAACTTCTCCAATAAGGGTCATTTTTCATATTTTACCAAAATAAACTGTATGCATATCATGTGCCCAGGATTTTATCTGTACTTGGAATTTACTGGAAATATTTGAATCTACTCATTTTTTTACAAGAAAAACAAAAGCAGTTTATGTTCAGCAACACCCCCTGTGTACAGTATATTATCCTACATACCTAAGTTGGTTGTTTTATGCCTGTTGAGAGGGATAGTGGTTAAGAGATGTTGTTTACACCTTTTAATTTATTTTACATATTTTAACTTTTTTTCACATTGTGCTTTATCAGAGAGCAGTGCAACAAATATTGTAACTACAGAGAACCCTTGAAACAGATAAGTGAGTTAATATTATTAATATTAATTAATATGTTCTAGTTTGTTTCTTGTTGGCACTTTTTCAGAGGCTTCCAGGTTATTCGCGAACCGATTTTCATAGATAATTATCG